>JABGLZ010000783.1:147765-218769 GCA_014705045.1 Colletotrichum theobromicola
TGACGACCATTTGACGTACCCCCATGTGGGGAGGGGGGAAGCTGCGTATTAGCCGCCATCGTTGGATTGTCCAAGACATGCATTGCACAAGCAACGAGCCGAAATGGGCGCTTCTCGCCCCCTTGGGGTACCGGCCGTCTCTTCCTGATAGGGTGAGACCGGGCCTTTGGCGGGTTCCCGTCCCTAGTGTCTGCAGTTATCACTCATTGAGGCCCATCGTTGACTGAGCTTCTCCTCCTTCTCTCACCCCAGGAGCCAACAATCATGTCGCTGCAAGTGCCTGACCCGGACAGGCTGAACTTCTTCCCACCGAACCAGGCAAAGCAGACCAGATTCGCGCCTCTGCCGCCTAGACCGCCTCCAGCGCGGCATTCGTTCATCAATGCTCGCAGCTCGTGGATGAGGAGGAGCCAACGGTACCCCATTGCAGAGACCTACGAACGTCTACCACGCCTGAGCCGGCTGTCATACTTCCCCGTCGCCAACGAGTACATCGATGGCGTGTTCAATGAGAAGACGAACCTCCCGCCTCGGTGGTCGTTCTACGTCCCCGACTTCGACTTTGACGTGAAGGATTTCGAGAGGTACGAGCAGCAGCAGCAGCAACAACAAGAAAAGGGCGAGGACGATGACGTCCCCAAGGCCCTCAAGGCATTCCGTGTCGACTTCTATCCCGGTGATCCGGACGACCCAAAGTGCTGGTCCGTAGCCTACCGGATACTCGTCATCGGCATGTTCGCCTTCACCACCCTAGCCACCGGCATCTATTCCACTGCCTACTCGAGTGGCATCAACTCCATGGTCCCGGAGCTTGGCGTCACCAACCAGTCACTACCATTACTTGGTATCTCACTCTACCTCGTCGGCCTGGCATTGGGTGCTCTCATCATGGCGCCGCTGAGTGAGACGTTCGGTCGAAGGCCGATGTACATCGGTGGCCTCAGTGTCTTCCTGGCCTTGATTCCCATGGCAGCTCTCGCGACGAACTTTACCATGGTCATCGTCGCCCGTTTCTTAGGGTATGTGATCCCAGGTCCCCATCGTTCATGACAAGATACTGACGTCACATCAGAGCTGTCGCCGGAAGTGTCATGCTTTCCAACGTGGCTGGATCAATCATGGACATCACCGACCCCAAGTACCTTCCTCTCGCCATCTCAGTCTACTCCTTTGGTCCTCTCAACGGCCCGGTGCTGGGACCTCTCATCGTGAGTACACACGCCGTCTCACTTCCATCTCAACGTTGAACTGACGTATATCCCAGGGTGGTTTTATGGTTGAAGCCTGGGGCTGGAGGTCTCTGAACTGGATGTCGCTCATCTCAACGGCCGTGGGCGCCTTCTTCATCATGACCGTCCCTGAAACATACCGCCCAACGTTACTGAGAAAGAAGGCGATGACGAGGAGAATCGAGGAAGACGACCTGCGCTACTGGTCTGACTTTGACGACACCGTCCCCATCTTCCGCAGAATCCGCACCTCCATCTCTCGACCTTTCATTCTGTCCTTCACTGAGCCGGTGCTGATGTTCTGGAACATCTACATCTCAGTCATCTATGCCATCGTTCAACTGGCATACGTCGCTTTCCCCATCATCTTCCAAGACGAACGAGGCTGGTCCACATCCATCTCGGGACTTGCCTTCCTCGGAGTGTTCGTCGGCATCGCCCTCGTCCTCGCCACCGAGCCCTTGCTGCGAAAACTCGTTCAACGCCAGCCCAAAAACCCAGAGACAGGCAAGCCCGAGCCGGAAGCCACCGTGCTTCTCATCTGCATCGGCGCCGTCCTCGAACCAGTGGGCCAGCTGGCGTTCGCGCTCACATCACTTCCCATCGAAATTCCCTTTTACTGGAGCATTCTGTCAGGCGTTCCCTTTGGCTACGGCTTCGGCCTTGTTTTCATCTACGGCACCGGATACATCTCAAACGTGTTCGGCATGTACGCCACCTCCGCCTCTGCGGGCAACCTCGTCTTCAGATCAATCCTGGGCGCCGTGCTCGTCATCGTCGGCAAGAGCATGTACCACGCGCTCACCCCGCGCATCGCGGGCATCACCATCGGCGTCGCCGAGGTGGTGCTCATGCCCATTCCTTTCATCTTTCTCAAGTGGGGCAAGAACATTCGGCAGAAGAGCAAACTTATTCGGACACTGGAGGAGCAGGCGAAAAAGGTTGCAAAGTAAAAAAATCATTTGTACTAACATCAAACGGAAATCGGCGAGATACCCCCCTTTCCTTCCTGTCTATATTTTATGTGTGCCAGTCACATTTGTTTTTTTCTCTGTCTAAAAATTACTCGAAGCGTGTACATGTAGATAATTAGAATCAAAAATAGCAATATTGATATCAATAACTCATATTCCTCTACGCTTCCCTGCTTGTCCCATCAAATTCCTTTCGTCAAAAAGTCTACCTGTCAACCTGATACTACGCCGCACATAACTCCAACTTTTCCGCCCAGCAATATTTAACCCAATCACTTTGCGCGTATGACCGAGCTCCTTGTATCGATGGAGATCCCTCGTCTGATTTGTACCCTGGTTGAACGCCGTCAATTTTCCATATCCTGTTCCTGAGCAATTCGAGAGCAACCGAAATATTGAGAAGGCCATTCTTCTCAAGCATCTTCTCAAACCGAAGTTCGACTTGGTGTCGTCGTGAGCTAACCGGCATCGTCTCACAACCAAGCACAAACATTGGCCAGATCATCATCGTGGATGCAAATGTATCGACGGGCACCGCTAGCACTGCCTCAGACAGTTGCTCCACCAAAGCCAACGACTGCTTCAGCGGTTGCTCTGTCCAGGTTGTGCTCGACTCGCCATCGTCGGCGCGAAGGAGGAATATCTGCGTCGCAAGCCCGAATGAGAGAGCCGCTGCGATGCAGGCGTTTCCCGTTCTTATCCTGTGGCTCTCCGGTGTGTCGGAGCTGTTCCCTTCGCAAAAGGGCTGTTGTACTGCTGCAGGTAACTCTCTGCAGCAAGTGTTCAGCTCTTGCAGTAGACAGTACCGAGACAGTACGAAGGCCTCGGGTGTGATCGCCCCGCTGAAGAAATCCTCCACCAACGCGCCGGCGTCTCCCATGAGAGGCAGCATGTCGGTTGTGTACCCGAATACGATGTCCGGGTACCTCTTCGCAGATATATTGCAATGAGGTCGGACCATGCTTTGCCAAAATTGGCGGTCGAAGACAGGTCTCCTTGCGCAGGGAACGCAGCATACCGCGTCCATGTAGGCCAGCATTTTGATGTTAACAGACATCATGGGGGTCGGCTTCTCGAGTTGGAAACCGTCGCTCATCGCTTGTAACAAGCGATTTCGCTCTTCAAGCTGAGCCCTTGCGCCCCTAAATAGATGTCGGATGATGCAGGTGTCTGATCCCTGCATGATCTCCAGGCCAATCAATGCTAAAGATGCAGCGATGGCTTCCTCGCTTACATACAAGGGCAATCTGTGCTGAGTCTCGGTTGGCGGCAACTTTTTCTGTTGTTGTACGCAAGCCACCATTTGACCCAGAGCTCGCTGTTTTCTTTCTAGAACCTCTTCTTGTGTCACGACCCCGAGGGCGAAAAGATGTGACGCGCCGGCCGCAAGAGCGGCGGGTAGGAGTATGGAATCCTCCTTCCAAACGAAAGCCAGGTATGGCTCTCTTACACTCACATATTCCTCTGGATTTGGATACACCAAGTCTGGTAACGACTTGGACCAATGCGTGAATATGAACACGTCTGATGAAGAGTGGAGACGAGGCCCTGTTGCCGGATTTCGGATTAAGGACGTCGAGCTGTTGGTGAGCTTCTTGCACTGGATTGCCTTTGCTGCCTTGGACGATGGGCATATCGCCAGTGAGCTCCTGGGCTTGACGACACTCTTGGCCGAAGCCTGGCTGTCCAGGCTGACATCACTGGCCTCAACCCACTTCAACTTGACTTTGTAACCGCCGCATGCTACGCCACGGCGTTCGCACTGCTTGCAGAGCGGGTGCGTCTCGTCGCATTTGATGCGCGCGGCTCTGCAAGTCACACACCCTACAAAATAAAAGTTAGCGAAGCCCTCGTAAAGGCGCTTCGTACCACACATGAGACTCACCGTTTCTGGAACGGCGGTAGAAGTGAGTAGGCATGGAGCTCTATCTGCCAGCTGCGATGTGCCCGAGAGTCGTGCGTTGCGGCTTAAAATAACATAGTCGGTAGGAGGCTTGGTATGTCCCCGGCCGGATGAGACAATGTTGGTCCGGATCTGATTGTGGCCAAGGAGAAGCAACAATTCTCGGCCAGATTGGGAAAAAGTCATGAGGTGCAGGCCGGGCTTCCGGGTCGGTGGATTACGGGAGAGCGGCCTTAGTCATTGTTATATGGATTCCCTCTTTTTGCTTTCACGGGGGGCAGGTGGGGTTGTAGCGAGGTCTCCGCCAATAGCATTATGAAACGAGTCATTCTCGTCTCCTTTTGTGACGGCAGCTGGGCCCGTGTCGGGGGTAGGAGACAACAAGGATGATACCACTGGCCGTTTCAGCCGGAAAGTGGCACGGTGTCGGTTCGCAACTTTGCGGGTAATCCATATGAAAGACGAGGTTCCGGTACAGTGTACAGAAAAACCGAAATCGCACCGACAGGGCTGAAAGCGACGTAGATCTAGGCCCTGCGAGGTTTCATTAAGGTCAAAATCTTGATTCTATGACATATCACTAAATAAACGTGGACGTTGGAAACGAATGAGAAGCAGCTTTGTGTCCAGAGAAGGGAAAGTTCGGAACCGGGGTCGATTCCGAGAGCGATTCCGACCCCAAAACACTGAGGTGACATGCGCACACAGACGACAGCAACAAAACTGGGCCAGACAGCATCGCGAAGTATGCCATGTTGCGGACGAAGCAGTTCGCCCGAACCAGAACCGAACAAGTGAGTTCATCTTCATCTTTCCGTGATGGATTTCAATGACACGAAAACATGCGTTATATTTCTAGTAGTTATAACGTTCGTATTATGTTTAGCAACATTTCACGGACTTGGTTTGCCACGTCAACGCCGAAAGTAAATAATTCTTTGTTGATCAAATGATACATACATTCGTCGGCTATCACCCTTCCAGTCAGTCTTCGTTGAAATTTGCAGCAAGATTTGGCATTGCCATCGAACCTCCAGGTCGCGCCGTAGCTATTGATTGAAATTAGGATAGTGTAGTGTCGTTTAAAATCTAACATGCTCAGCCCTGATTTTTCCTGCCTATCAAATTGGAATTATATTTAGGAGTAGACACGAACAAACCAAAAGAACAACTAGCTGCGTGTGGAATCGGTTGCAAGCTTCTCCGTTATGCGCATGAAGTAATCCTGCTTGTAAGTTAGGACGGACCACGGTCGAAGTGTACCACTCTGACTAGAAATTACGAAAGCCACGTGTTAGTTAGACAGAGAAGAAGTATTGAATCAGCCTTGATGTTGAACACTACGTAGCTTTCAGTGCCACCTACAAATGAACACCCGAGCCTGGAGCTGTGGGATCAACATCATAGGCAGCTTTTTCCGGAGTCAGCTTTAACTGTAGAAAGTCACTTGGCAACTTAGATATAGGTAGTTCTCAAAGGAAAAACAGCGAAAGGCTCAGTTCAAGCCAGAAGCATCTGTGCACTAAATATGGTCAACTTTCCCGGTGCGTTGAGATTGGACGAGCCCACGAGATAGGTATAGCAAGTCTTCTAGCTGAGAAATACTGCAAATGTACAATTTGATTCCACGAGGAGAGTTTTGAAACGATGTTATGGAATGAAAGAGCTGATGTCGTTGAGATGTATGATTTCATCAGGTGAATGTCAGGGTAAGTAAGTTTCCACGATTTTATCGCGGAGCGCTAAGTGAGTCCACGTCGGAGAAGAAGCACTGAGGCACGGCCCGTCAGCGACTTAATAAACCATTGACCATGAGACAGACCAGAACACTACTTGGCCGGGACAGGTCAGAAGTGCAAAAATCAAAAGAGTTTCTCCTCGACGGGGAATTGAACCCCGGTCCCCGGCGAATCGTTGAATGACAAGCCGATATCCTCACCACTAGACTATCGAGGATGTGATTGATGACAACAGCACCCCGTAGTGTGACTAAGATCTCCACGGCCAGTCCACGCTTCAGCTAACAGTGGACCGAGCGCTTTGCAGTGACGAAGCAACTCTATTTGGCGCCTGTCCAGTCTGGATGAATTAATCGTGCAAACCGGTCGTCGACGTATGATACTGACTTTGAATAATCGGGATAAGTTTGTCATGGGGAAACAGCTGGGTTTGCAACATACTGAAGCCAATCGTCATCTGCAATTTGATCGGAACGGCGGCAAGTTCAAACCTTACAGAATCGTTCTCTGTGTTCCGCTGGCGAAGGTACTCTAAATCGGTACAGAGAGTGGATGGTACTTCCCCTAACACACGACAGCCTTCAGACTCAACCATCAGGTGTTGGTATACTGTGTAGAAGTCCTACCACGTATTGCACAATTGTCCTCAAGTTTCTCGGAGCGCCTCTTAGGAGATGTACGCCCGTTGTTGTTTTCAAGCACATTGCCTGATAGGTGACGGCGTACCAATCCCGCTAATTCTCCAGCGTCGCGCCCTGTAAATGATGCAAATTGAGGAGTTGCGGGGTGGGTAGGTAAACTTTACAGGAGGATGTAGCGATTGGAGACTCGAGCCATGAACCCTGGGCCTATGGTCAACCGTTCAAATGATACACTGGGTTGACTTCTTCAATGTACTTGAGCGGCATGTCGACGTTAGGCATGGCAGAGTCCATTCCATGCCAGCCCTCACACAGTTGCGGTCAAGAGCCATGGCCGAAGCCACCTGAAAGCAGCGTGACCCCCAGTTCCCCCTAGATTGCGCGACCATCGCTGGCAAGCAAGCAACTGAATCGAAATGATTCCCCGATATCTTGGCCAGCTAGGATGCCTGTGCTTCCTACGCCAGCTTACAGCACATGGTTTGCTAGGGACATCAGAAGCTGCCATCACACGACAGGCGCACTGCCATTGCCAAGTAACTCAGTAAAGCGCTACATGCTAGCACGAGATGCCTCCCGAGTACTTTGGCTTTCCAACTCAGTCTACTACATTCTCACAAGATTCTCGCTGAACTCTTGGCCTGAGCACGCCAAGGTCTCCAATCCCTTCTTCCAAGCCCCCTGGCGCCAACCTGAAGACGGCTTGCGATTCAATCCTTACTCCATTTCGACTGCAATTCGCTAGTCAATCGCCAAGCCGCTTATCATCTCGTCTTAGGTGTCCAGCCACGACTGCATCCTCTGAAGGCGGAAAAGGCCTGGATCTCAATATGACAACATGCAGCAATTGCTCACCGAACATGTCTGCGGCCCAGAGGCCAAGATGTCTTGGGTAACTCTACTTTCTGGCGAAGAAGACCGCGGGGTTGTTTTAAATCTGTTCATCCCGCCAGGCAGGCTGCCCATGATCGGAAAAATGAGATTCTTGTCCGACTCGTCTCCCAGCTGCGATACCAGCACGATTGATTGAGCCTTCAGCAGCCAGAGTCTCAAGACCTACTTACCTCAGTCCGAGGCCGTCAATAGCCCAACCCCTCCTATCGCGACCGTCGCCATGTCGACACTGACAGCGGTGACGACTTCGCCTACGCCCACGCCTACAGGCGACAGAGCTCCCTCACAAGGCGGCATCTTCGAGGGCATGAATCCGTCGGTCTACAACCCCGCCGACCCGATTATTATGTTCATCATCCAAGCAACTATTGTCATCACGCTGACCAGGTTGCTCTATTGGCCGCTGTCGAAGATACGCGAGCCCAAAGTCATTGCTGAAGTCGTCGCTGTTAGTCTAGTCGCGTTGCGCCTTGCAGCATCTTCATTGGGACTAACATGAGAACACAGGGTATCCTCCTCGGCCCCTCGGTTCTCGGACGCATCCCCGGCTTCACCGAAGCCATATTTCCTCCGAACTCCATGCCGCCCTTCCGACTAGCGGCCAACATCGGGCTCGTTCTCTTCCTGTTCCTCGTCGGCCTCGAGATCAACCTTTCGTATCTCCTTAGCAACTGGCGAACCGCCATCAGTGTCGCAACTCTGGATATGGCAATCCCCTTTGGCCTCGGTGTCGCGGTTGCGTGGGGACTGTACAACGAGTTCCATAACGAGCCGGGAATTGCTCCCATCTCGTTTGGAGTGTTCGCGCTCTTCATTGGTGTCGCGATGGCCATAACCGCGTTCCCGGTCCTTTGCCGCATCTTGACATCCTTAAAACTCCTTAACACAACTGTTGGTGTGATTGTTCTTACGTCCGGCATCGTCAACGACGTCGTCGGCTGGGTTCTTTTAGCTCTGTGCGTCACCCTCGTCAACTCTGGAGCTGGTGTTACTGCCGTATACATCCTGCTAGTCTCCATTGGTTTCGGCCTGTTCCTCGGGTTCGCCGTTCGCCCTGCTTTCATCTGGGTGCTGCGCCGGACGAAGAGCTTAGAAAATGGCCCGACCCAAGGAGTAGTTGCCCTGACGCTTCTTCTCGTCCTGGCTTCTGCTTTCTTTACGAGCATCATTGGCGTTCATTCCATCTTTGGCGCCTTCATGGTCGGCCTGATGTGTCCCCACGAAGGAGGTTTCGCCATCAAGCTGACCGAGAAGATTGAAGATTTGATCTCGACACTCTTCGTCCCGTTGTTCTTCGCGCTGTCAGGTATCAACACCGATCTTGGTCTACTAGACAGCGGCCGAACCTGGGGTTATGTGATTGCCATCATCTTCGTCGCTTTCTTCAGTAAGGTGATTGGAGGTACCGCTGGCGCCCGCATGAACGGTCTTGTGTGGCGTGAATCATTCACCATCGGCACTCTCATGTCGTGTAAGGGACTCGTTGAGCTCATCGTCCTCAACATCGGCCTCCAGGCCAAGATCCTGAGCACAAGAACCTTCACTATGTTCGTCGTCATGGCTCTGGTCACAACCTTCGCCACATCCCCTCTAGTGATGTGGCTGTATCCTCCGTCTTATCAGCAGAAGCTTGACTTGTGGAAGAGAGGAAAGATTGAATGGGATGGAACTCCGATCGTCCATCATGGTGCCGATGGCGAGGAAGAAGATGATCAAAAGGAGGTTGCGAGCAAGCTTCTGGTCTACCTCCGGACTGACGGTCTCTCAAGCCTCCTATCGACGATCTCGATGTTTACCAGTGGTCAGTCCAGCGCTAGCTCAAAGAGCTCCTCTGCCAATATTCACGGACACCGCTCTGGTGAAAAGGGTCTTGTCGATCATACAGCGCTCGCTCCTGAGGAAGACACACCTCACCAAGAATTGCTTCGCATTCATGGCTGCCGCTTAGTGGGTCTTAGTGAGCGCAATTCGTCGGTCATGAAAGTCTCAGAAATCGAGGAATACGCCGGGCATGACCCCATCATCAAAGCCTTCGGTACCTCCGCCAACAACACCACGAGAGACGTCGTCATCTCTGGTCAAATTGCGGTTGTTCCTGAGGATTCTTTCGCGAATACCCTTGCTTCCCAAGCGAACAGACTGAGTAGTGACCTCATTCTTGTCCCTTGGAGCGAGACGGGCACGATCTCCGAGCTGCCTTCGTTCTACAGCGCCACAACTCGGGGCGATCCTATCACCAGCGGCGACTTCTCCGACCTTATGTACAGCGTCTTCAATGAAGCCCGGCATGTTTCAGCTGTCGCGACTTTTATCGATTCGACACTGTTTGAAAAGGCAGAGCCCGGCGTCAGGAAACCTAGACAACTTCAGCGACACGTCTCCGGCGTGAGTTTGTCTGAGCTTCAGGACCCCTCTGCCGCGAGATTCTTCTCCGCCGAGCGACGTGGCAAGAAGACGGTTCGCGTATTGTACACTGGGGCGGAAGATGACCCCTTCGCTGTGAGGCTCGGTATCCAACTGGCCCAAAACGAGAATCTCGAAGTAACCATCGTTGAGGCGGCTGACCCTGATGCTTCTATGAACATGAAATACGCGCGGATCAAAGCCAACGTCCACAAAGCCGTCGCAGATCGAATCACGTACCGCCAGATTGGCATAAACAAAGATGCAGCCACCCCAACTATTGTTTCCGAGTTTCTGGCTTCGCGGAATGGCGATGAGAGGGCGACGACATTCCTCATTGGCCGCGCCGCCACCGTCTCGCAGTCAACTTACATCGAGCTGGATGGCTCATCTAGCGTTGCCGACCCACGCAAAACCCTGGGGTCCACCGCCAGCGAAGTCATCTCGGAAATGAAGAAGAGGACCATATCCAATGCCAGCCTCATGGTTGTGCAAGGCAAGCATCAAGTGAGGGACAGTCGGATGCTTCAAAGGAAGCCGAGCGTATATTCACACACAAGTAAGGACTGAGAGCGATTGGACATCAGCATGTACACGAATAGTAATGCCGCGTTTGATATCCTGTTAAATCTGATACTAAATTTGGATATGGCTCTTCAGCATGCCCCACCCCAAGACCCCGTCATCGTCCACCACCATTTAGCGTCGAAATGAGGGCATCGTGACCCATGTCATCAACATCAAATGGCAATTTAAGCCAGCCCTAATGTTCCGCAATGATCCACATCCACAACCACACAACATGAGTTCCAAACTCACCGCCTCAGACATCAAATCATCAGGATTCGGTCAGCGCCGATGGTTTAGTGGTAAAATTCTCCGTTGCCATCAAGCAGCGTCGGGGAGCCGGGGGTTCGATTCCCCCTCGGCGCATCTTTTTGCTCGTTGTACCTGAGGGGCCATGTTACCTACCTGATATGAGCCTCTCGAGCTTCTTTCTGTATTATCTTTCACATTATCGACACTAGAATGAAGTTTTTGCTTGCATTTTGTCAATTTCGCAAGCTACTCTTTCTCTTTGTCTCTAGAAAACACCCAGTCTTGATCACTGCGATTCACTTCCACCGATCTGCATTGACGATCTTGTCAATGATAGCTGCCACGGTAAGGCATTCTTCATCTCTAAGCTTCAAGTTGACAAGTTGAATAGCGCAGGGAGCCCCGTCGACTGCATTCGGATCATCTAAGAGAGACCTAAGTGTCAGCTTGTCTCCAACGAATATCGGAATGGATCTAGGTCTGACAGTTTGGCAAGAAAGGGTCATGCTCCTTGACAGGTTCTGGATCTAAAACTTTTGATGCATGTCCAGTTGGTATTAGATAGGAAGGGTATTTTTCTGGTTCATCAGCCAATCCATGAAGTTCACTGCGATAGACTGGCGCAACTTACGTCGAGCAGATTGAATGTCACCATGTACGGCATCAGACCATATGTGTCATGGGGTACGGCGGCCTTGTCAGCCCCAGGTGCCACAATTGCATCCAGCTTGTGATCGAACCATGTGCGGTGCCACCTCTCGGCGAACTTGGCGCGCGCGGCATCTAAGTCATCCAGATGATGCCACGGCTCTGCCAAGTCCTTAGAGATAGGCCGTGGCTTGGCTGTGAATGGGTGCATTCTCGCTGCGGCGGCCTTGACCAATAGCTCACCGAGGGCGGCCGCAAGGTCTTCCTCTGGAGGATGCGCCAGCTCGAAGAACTGGTACGACAGCCTGATCCCAAGATCAACGCTACGCTCGTAGTCATACGGGAGCCGCACGATTTCGTGACCAGCCACAGACGGCGCGTTTATGGCATCTTCGAAGGCTCGGCGAATTGGCGGGTGGAGGGGCCAGGCGGGATCTTCTTCCAACGCCCCAAGTCACAGGCGCTGCCCAACTGCTGGCTTTCGCCAAGGGAGATCGTATGCCCCCGGGCGCTGGTTGACGACCGCACTTATGAATAGTTGGAGATCTTCCATGGTGCTAGCGATCGGACCAGCGGACGGGAAGGGACCAGGAAGACTCAAAATCACCCCTTCGGACTGGTTTCCATAATGCACGCAATGGTTTGTTGGTTTGAAGCCGTAGTTTCCACAGCACATGGCCGGAATTCTAATGGAGCCGGCGATGTCAGTACCAACTCCGATCGGTGAACCCCTAAAAGCCACCAAAGCGCCCTCGCCCCCGCTCGACCCGCCCGCGTTGAGGTTGAGATTATGAGGGTTCAGTGTGCGGCCATAGATGTGGTTTTCAGAGTCTGCGATCTTTGCAACGGGTCAGCAGAATGGGCGATGTGCTTCAGTGATGCACTACCATGAGAGTCTGAGGTACGTTTGTCTTGACGTAGAGAACCGCACCTGCGTCAAGCAGGACACTGACCAAGCACGAATTCGTGGTTGCGGGTCCCAACTTCAGGCCGTTGACGTAGCCTGCCGTTGCGTCGAAACCCACCACTTTGAAGGTATCCTAGTTGAATGATCAGCTGGATTTACCACGGATTCTGAACTTCTGATACGGGAGACAAACTTTCAGGCTGATTGGTAAGCCGTGAAGTGGACCGATGGGTTTACCGTTCTCGCGGTAATGACCGTCCAGAAACTTGGCTCTCGCGATGGCCTCATCATAGAATGATTCTGTGAGGCAAGATGTCTGCGACTTGCATCAATTTTCATCTTCAGAAGACGCATGGATCGTGTCTCGAACTATGTTGGACGTTGAAAAAACTCTCAAGTTGCTGAGCAACAGCGGCTCTTTTGCAGAAGGCTGTAACGACCTGAGTCGCCGTTAGACGACCAAGAGCCATATTTTCGACGAGTTCCACGGCCAGATAGCTTTCAGTAATGTCTTAGTCGACATCGTCTAGAAGTCTGCATCTTCTCGCAGGATGGAGTTCAAGGAGCCGGCCTCCATTCGCTTATGTCTGTTAATTCTTTGACCAGAGACACATCAAGCTTCCACTTTGCCGGTATAGCACCAGCAAGCTGTTGCTGCTCTTTATCGACCAGCTCTTTCCACGAAATATCGTACTGTTGTTTCTGCTCGTGCGCAGGCTTAATGTCGACTTCTATGATGGGCAAACTCAAGGTTGTAGTGTGGCTGATGATCTTGGGGTTCAACTGAGGGGAAGATGCACATGCGAAGATGATTCCATATTGAGTGGTAACCAAACTGGTCTTTTACATACCTGTGTCTCGGGGCACTGCAGCGTGGACCAAAACGACACAACAGGACCTGGGCCCGCGTGTTCTCATGAGATTTGGACTGTTATTGTCTTCGTCCTTGAGACCACCATCATCGTTCAACAACGGTCCTTGACTGATAAGCACAAACTCCACTAAAACTTGAATCTGGGGTAATAGTCAGAAACGAAGCACACCTAGGACGATTAGAAGCAGAGATATGATTGGCTCCTAGACCTATCTAAAGTGGTTTGGCTTATCCGGCGACCCCTGTGAAGCGTCGAACTGACCTTGTCAACGATATCGCTAAGACTGACCGAGTGTCATCTCTTCATCTTGATTTACTTGTTTATGAATAGTTATGTCGATAGGGTGATGGGCTGGAATATTCTGACACGGCACAGCTCTAGTACAAGTCGTTGAGCAACTTGAACCCCGACTGGCCCTTATCTCCGGAGATGACCGCTCAAAAGAGGGCAATCTCCACGTTCCTCCGTCTAGCATGCTCATCGATGTCGTAATCATCATCGCCGGCCTTCCACGCCTCATCCAACATCTCTGCAATATTGCACGCATTTGCACTTCTGCCGTAAGGTTGGCATATATCCACCGCACGGCGTAGCACCTCCATCCAAGAAGGTCGCCGTTGCAATGTGGCCACCTCCAGCCGTGCCGCCACATACGGATAGAGCAGCGAGTTTGTCGTGAGCAGATGACTGTATTCCGGGCGCGTCCGCGTGTCGCAGAGAGCATCGATGGCTGCCACGAGACGACCGACCAGGAGTTCAGTTGATGGAGCTGATGACGAGAGCTCTTCGCCCCTTCTCAACCGCCGACCGGTGAGAATCCCAGCGAAGCGATACGCTTCCCACAAGTGGACCTGTGGTATCTCTCCTAGCTCGCCTGGCCACGAGAGCAATTCCTTCTCCGCAGACTCGTCTTGGATACGAGAGAAAACGTCGAGGAGTGACCGTGGTAGACTAGTGATTACTTCTATTCCACCCTCGAGCTTTCCGTGATGAGACTTTTGGGCCTGACGCAATCTTTGCCAGATGCCCAGTGTCATGGTGGAACGTCCTCGGACAAAGGTCGGCATGTCCATCACTGCCATAAGTTCCAGTGGAAAACAGGCCTCTGGGTTGGCTAGGATAGCAGAGCCGTGCAGACTTCCTCCCAAGCCATAGACAGTGGTCATAAGCTCTAGATGAACGGACCACGGTGCGCTTTGGAAAAGCTGCATTGATGAGTTGGGACTATCAGCAGCCATGCGGAAAGATGTTCAAGGCTTTGTGGGGTTTACTCACATTAAGGGTGCATATAAAAAGGCCTGCGTACATTACTCCTACGTTAACGTTGCCATCATAGGACTCTAGCTGCTTGCGAAACAGATGAAGCCCGCGGAGATAGTACTCTTCGAACAACGACGAGGGATTGGCCGGACTCGATACATATAGATGAGTGGCTATGAGAATGGAGCAAAGGGCCTCCGACCTTTTTGCGAGTTGACAAAGATCTTGTCGAAAGAGGTCATCGCGATGTGTAGAGTATAGAAGGAATATGGTAGTGTTATCAACTGTATTGATTGTCAGTCTACGATCTTCCCGAAGTGTGAAATCCTTCTGCATTCGTAGCATAAACGTCTTTGGTAGACACGCACATTGTTCGTAAAGATCCCGGTCTTGTTCCGTCTGACCGGGCCAAGGAGACCCGGCTGAAGAGGGTTCGGAGTGCTGCCGGGACGGCTGCAGAACCTTCGGAGGCGCACCGGACGGTTCGGGATTTGGCGGAAGAGTCGATGAAACTATTCGTTGAAACACATTTTTGGTTTGGTTCGATTCTCGTTCCGAGAGACTTGCGACCCTGGCATCCGGAACCTTTCCGCCGGGAGACTCTCCTGACGAGCTCTTCGACGGCGATGTCGTCCTTCGGCGTTTGGCAGGCGGCGCGTCCGCGGGTGTCGGCGCTCCTGTGAACCGCCCGCGTGAAGCGATGCCGGTGTCCCAACGTAGGACTATGTCGTAGCCCTCGCATTCGATTCCCTGACCGACGCATTGCAGACAGTCTGGTCTGGCCTCGTCGCATTTACGATGGCGGCGTTTGCAGGTCAAACATCCGCTCCGGGAACGCGACATGTTTACAGGAAGCTGAACTGCGGGCCATCGATGAGAGAAATTGAAAGCCGGAGGGGAGGATGAAGGTCTCTAGTGGTTGGCAATTTGCCATTGATGTTTAGGACGTGGCTTGACTTCATGGGCCGGCTTGGATCTTGCAACGATAGGGTTGTTGACTTTGGATCGGGTTTATCGCAAATCCAAAGATTTCAGCGATGTCACCGACTTCAGGCACTGGGGAAGAAGTTTGCGAACCTGCAGCGCGCTGCTTAGTCAGACTTTTGGAGGGGAAACTGTAGCCTGCCATAGTGCGGCTTTCGGGGCCTTCAGGTGTACCCCGGATGACAACTCCCTATGTGTCCTCTATCTCAGGGACCCTAATTACCTACCGACGCAGGCAAGTGTCCGAAACAACATCACAATTGGCATGGAAAGGATGGCAAAGAAAGAGACAGAGATAGAGTTGAACTGAGGAAGAAAAGAGAGATATAAATCATTCTATTGCTAAGTAATATGACATGAAGTGAGAAAACTTTTACTAATGTACAGACCCTAGAAAGTCTATTTCTAACCCAAGACCTAGTATCGTATCATTCTAGTGTAGGTATCTTCCAGGCATTCACCATAACGCCTCTATCAACCCAAATTGATGATCATTGACATAATTGATTGCCAACATCCATCATCTTTTTATTCCGTTTATTTTTTTCTATCCTCAAACCAGAAACCTCTGTATTTGTCTATCCAAATGTCTCTTGTGCACATCATTTACTGGACTAGGGACCTCCGCCAGAATATCCTTGATCTGTCCCATGAGGAACGCGCGGGGGTTGCACTCGGAGTGATCAACAGCCCCCTTATCTCCCGGCCGTCCAATATCGTGGATAACCAGGTTCATCAATGTCGAGTACAGCATCACCACGCTGTCATCGACATCCGCAGTCTCGGGGATCGGCCACAGGCCAGCCCTGGTTAGACAGAAAGTCATGCTGCCCAGAATCATGCTCTCGCACCGGTGCGGGCCCATGTAGGAGGCATGCAGGCACCACCGCGGGCCTTCGTCGACGGTGACGAGCTTCTCGTACAAGTCGCGGAATACATCCATGATGGCCTGTATTGTCTGGCTGCGGATGGCGTTGATGCGTTCTGGTGCCAAGTGTTAGCAAAAGGAATGTTGGCGGGCAGTTAAAACGAACCAATAATGTCTGGCGGCATGCTCAGCTCCTCCAGCCCGGCATCTTCCCCAATCATGCTTCCCTGACACTCCATAACCATCCTCCTCGCCGTGCTCTCAAAAAGCTGCTTATGCCCCAGCTCCCACGAGATCCACAGCAGTTTGGGCATCAGCAACCCTTCGGAGCCGACGTCAGGAACCTCTCCGATGTTAGAGATCCAGCCCTGCAGCCACGGCGTCAACATGGGTGTGGCGTCATAGTAGTGCGTCAGCACCGTCAGGTCGTAGAACTTGTCGATCGTCAGACTCCTTGGCACGCAGCGGTACTGTGCGTGGGCGATGCTGGCGAAGAGGGCGAACGCATCGGGCTTGTCGTCGCGGAGCTCTACCACCCAATCGGCTGCGGAATCGCCGGAGCCGGACGCCACCGGCTTGGCTTCGCTAAACTTGCCGTTGAGCATGCGGTCGAAGACGGGGGATACGCGGGCCATGGTCCGGGAGCAGGCGCGGAAGCTGCGGGCAGGGGTATCTTCAGCCGCTGCCGATCCGACAACGAAGACGACGTCGCCGCGGTGGTCCAGTTCCGTCAGCTCCGGAGAACCGGTCTCTTTGAGCGGGGACATTGTGGAAAAAGTTTTTAAAATTGTGAGACAGAAAGAGAGACTGGAATCAGGTCAACGAATGTGATTTGCTTGCCTCGACTGCAAAATGTGCTGGATAGCTCCAACAGTTGGAGATGTTTCGATCTCCCTTTAACATAAGTGATGATACCCTAAGGGAACGCTCGGCGAGCATATTCTGCGAGGCTCGTAGGGCTGTTGCAACGTTCGGGCTGAGCCTCGTATCCTACCCCCTTTCAGCCTTATGCTATTAAAAGACACACAGATCGGGCTTCGGTGCACTGAACAGAATTTGATCTCATCCGTGGCGCAGGGGAGCTGCTAGAGCTCTTGCGCCACTCTTGGCCAAAACCATAGAGTCATAGACTGGAATAAGGGGCTGGTCTGCTCATTTTGATGCTGTGGGCCATCGTCCCAAGTCGGCTCGGTCGCCGGAGTGGAGTGTTGGCTGGGCGGGAGGCCGTTCGGAGGGCGCGGGCACCGAGGCACACCATGGTCGGACAGTCGTTCTTAAAGGCCCGAGCCCGATATTTCGGCACCACAGCCACAAAAGACGAACCTATCGGACTTGATAAGTCCGTCTCCAGTCTGCTTGCTCCCAGCCTTTTGATTTCTCAGTATGTCATTTTAAGCCTTTACCAACCCCTTTGCAACTCAGTAAACCCAACCCCCTTTCAACATCAGGCTAGCGGTAGCTCGATTAACGGAAAATTCTACTAGTTCAACAACACCGAAATAGAACGACCCACAAGGCTAAAGAATACGGATCGTGTCTCCCCGGAGAAATGATCCAAAGCATGGCACGCGAGAGACAACATTTGGCTCCGACGTCAGAGAAGGCTTTTTCAAGCTTTTGTGCCGTCAAAACTATTCATTCATGCGCCGCTATCCTATGATTTAACTCACATGCAGTTGATCATTCCAGCACGGATATGACTATGATCTTTAAATCTTCTGACATTTTAACTGAACCATTACACTAGACTACACAGGTCTTCGACTGACGTCGAACACGTCAATCATTTGGATTTAAATGTGAGTTTCAGTGACTCTGATTTGTTCATTAATCTCGAAGAAAGCATAAGTCTTAGGATGGAGCGCTTATGTTGGGCCCTTGAAAAGAGAGCATTCAATCAGAAGCCTAATATCATTCCAATGTACCTGCTAGCAGAAAGTCTGGGTTCAAAATTGTAGGTTCCTTGAATTGATTCAGGCGACGATCTTTCAGGTGATGGTTCCGGATTTACTGAAACTTTTAGGGCTTCGTAAAGAGACGTGACTTTGCCTAATCAGGAGATACGATGTCCCGAATACTTGGTCATTCCATCAAACAGTTCTATGATGCAACTACTTAGCATAGAATAATTTCCAAAAAACTGATGCCGAAGATGCTATGTCTTGTACCTGGACCAAAGTACTTGCTATTCTCCCATCAGTACTAATCATCCAGGAATGACTATGCTATCGACAAGGAATTAGTCATTGGGCGGGTCTCAGATCAAAGGCTGGCCATAATCATGACTTCGGCTTTCAGTGAAACAATCATATTTCATCTTGGCATAAGGTTGCGGCTGACCTGTACAAAATAATGCTGATCTAATTCTCTGGTCATAGAAGATACGTTCGCAACGTCCTCAACTCTTTTGAAACATCTCTGACGCCATTTGTATTTGATCCAAGTGAAGTTATTGGTCGCGTAAACAGTAGACGCCTCAGCCTCATGGAAGGCACACTACATTCCTAGATGATCGTTTTTCTTATTTATTTCGTCCCCTCCCTGCCTTTTACATGAAACTTGCTCTCCGCCATCGTTGCCATTCTGTCAGCTCAGCCATCAGACCATCGTCTCGCGATGTCGCCTCTTAATAACACAGATTCCGTCAGTATGATCAGTGCTCTTTCGGTTGAACATGATGCGAACACTTCTCATATAAGTCCCGTCGCCCCCCAGAGTGCGACAAATTCCGGCATGGATGAGGCTGAAACAGACAACGATGAGAGAACAACGACACCTCAATCTTCTCCAATGATTTCCGCAGATGCAACCACTCCTAACGAAAATCTCGAGGAGGAAAGTGGAAAGAGCACTTACCCACTGTTGGGGCAATCATCCCCGATAGGATCTTGGGCCTTGGAGATTTTGGCACTCCTCACCTCAATATCATCTTTCGCGGGAATTTTGATAATCCTGGCGACATACCATGAGAAACCGCAACCAAGCTTTGCATATACTGTTATCAACATTAACACGCTTGTTGCGATCGCGTCTACTATGTTGAGAGCGGCCATGGTGTTCATTGTCTCTGAAGGTATGATTCACTTCTTTCTTAGAAGCCCACCCAAAGTTCCTGCTAATAGTCAGCAGTCATTGGACAAAGCAAGTGGATTTGAATGGAAAAGCCGCGACCTTTGCGCGACATGGAACGGTTCGATAATGCTGCAAGAGGCGTGTGGGGTTCATTGAAGCTTTTCATTTACAGTTGGAAACCATGAGTATGCCCGAAAAGCTTTTGACTTGCTACTACAGCCAGCTTGGCTGACAATTTGGCCAGGACGATGACTCTTATCGGCGCTTTCATCATCATCACGTCCTACGCAGTTGGTACATTTTCTCAGCAGGCTACAACGAAGTACTCCTGTAACGTCACGGGCGAAGGTTTCGCGAGAATATCCGTTGCAAAATATGTGTCAAATCCCAAAGAAGACTCGCTCGCCCCAGCAAGCAGGGTCTCCCCATTAACCTCAGAGATGCAGGCTATTGCTATCAATGGGTTGATCTACCGCGAAGCTGACATCAACCGCCTCACTCCAAACCTATTCGAGTGCCGATCTGGGCACTGCACTTTCGATTCACACTCAGGAATTACGCATAGCTCAGTGGGGGTCTGCAGCAAGTGTATGGATACGACCGAAGAACTCCAAGAGTTTGACAAAGGACCCAAAAATGGGACCAAGTTCGGCTTCGCAGATTGGGTTAACGATCTAGCTTCACTGAACTGGCCACCAAGGCAGAGGGGCCTCACCATGTTCTTCGACTCAGATGATGGCGAAGGAACTATTTTGGCATTCACAGCGGCTGACTGTAGGCAACACCCGGAGGTCAATAGTTCCACGGGAAGAAATTGCAGTCAGCGATACGGGAGTTTGGAACGACCCCCTTCGAATTCCCCGAGCCGGGAGATCGGCATTATAGCCGCTAATTGTACCTTGTATCCTTGCCTCCGGCATTACAACGCCAGCATCACCAGTAACGTCCTCGACGAGAGGCTAGTCTCACACGAGCCGATGATACCGACATTGATGAGAGTCTACAGCAAAACGTTGGATTCTTGGATCGAGGATGAAGATCTTGATGGCTACTACATCAAAATGGCAGAACCGTGCTTCCTCAACGAACAGTGGTACGACGCCTCGAATATCAGCACTGCGCACCGAAAAGATGTTTGGACGTCTTGGAGGTCCAAGGACGGTATTCTCGAGTATCCCACGGAGTGCTTGACAGTCTTCACGCCCAAGTTGATCGATGACATCAGGAACTTTCTAACATATCAAGTTTCTGGAGACTGTAACTATGACGGTGTTAGAGGAGTCCGAGTGGAGGATGGAAGGCCGATACCGCCTCTG
Source organism: Colletotrichum theobromicola (assembly GCA_014705045.1). Taxonomy (NCBI): domain Eukaryota; kingdom Fungi; phylum Ascomycota; class Sordariomycetes; order Glomerellales; family Glomerellaceae; genus Colletotrichum; species Colletotrichum theobromicola. Next base: position 168,298 of record JABGLZ010000783.1, read on the forward strand.
GCGATGTTGAATGCGATGGAATGCGGGGAAAAGTGGTGGGTTGAGTCCCTATTCCAAGGAGGAAATGCGACTTTCGGAACAATATCGACCGCCTTTGACGGCATGGCCACGGCAATGACCAACTACTTGCGCACGAAGGGACGAAACTACGCTGGGGACTTTAGTGACTTACCATCACAGACTTTCGTCACCGGGTCAGAGAGACTGACCGCGATATGCATTCGAGCGAATTGGGCATGGCTGGCTTATCCTGGAGGTCTGCTCGTACTCACAGCGTCCCTTTTAGCAATGGCGTACGTACAAAGCTGTCAATGCAGAACCCGGAGGCCGGTATGAAAGTCGGCGATCTTGCCGCTGCTATTCTACAACATCACGGATGGAAGAGATGAGAACGCGGCAGCCCTACCTCTCTTGCAACTTTCGGCATTGAGGTCCTTGGCGGATGACACCGTAGCTAGATTCGATGGGGACGTGGACGGACCGGGATTCGTGATTGAGCAGAACGAGCAGACGGCGGCTCGGAAGTGGATGTGGAGGGGAGCACACAAGCCGACGATTTGATCTCTTATCGTTATTTGTGTTATCGTAGGTCTACTAGGCATTAACGATACATGTACTTTGATACCTGAACATCTCAACCATTGCGTACAGGTCTAGTACGGAGGACTGCGAGTCTAGCACTATGGGAGTGACGAACATAGAATGCACATAGACCGTCCCACATGCTCTGTAGCACGCTAGCACTACGATGCAAAATCAGCATCTTCAGAATCCATGTTAGTTGACGCTAATCAAGAGACCATCCCGCCAAGATGAATTTTTTAGCTGTATGAAGGACACAAGAGGAACTATGTTATTTCACCACGAAAAGAAGAGGGAATTGGATTCGCAGGCAGATCGCTTTGGATTGATATGCAGACACGACACAACGCTCATCTATTGAACCTCGCATCTTCCCGAGCTAAACGACCTTCCGCCTTCAGCCCTCCTCCCCGAACCGTGCACTGATCTAGAAGTATCCCATCTTCGTAGTGATCATGATCGCGTTCTCTCCCTTGGGGAAGGAAACGGTGTTGCAGTTCTCGCCGACCTTGACCTTGTAGGAGTAGATGGTCTCCTTGCTCTCGTTGTCGGTAATGATGAACTCGGCGTTCTGGTCGGCCCTGTTGCTGCAGGCAACCTGGACGTTGGTCAAGTCCAGAGACGTGATCGTGAGCTTGGCGCCGGTGTAGAACTCGATGTCCATAGGCTTGGAGGTCGCGGGCCAGCTGTAGATGCTGCTACCGGCCTGGGGGGTCGCTCTCTCCTCGAGGGCGGCGGCGCCCTCGGAGGTGGCCGGCAGGGCGGCAGCCAGGGAGAAGAATCCGAATGCAGCAGCGAAACGCATTTTGAAGGATAAAAAAAGAGTAGTTGGTTTTGAAAGAAAGTTGAGTTGGTTTGAAGGAACGCTGAGTGAATGAATGATGCGGGATGAGGGGCAAGAGGAAGGACTGAAGAGACGGGACGAGTTGTCGGCTTTAATACAAAAACTCTTGTTCACCCATAAAGAGAATGATAACTAAACTTTAGAGTTCCCATAATGCTTCTCAGCCTTATTGTGCAGAAGAGGTCTACTGACGGGAGACAATATAATTAGCGTTTCAGACGTTAAGGCAGGGCTGTGCAGAACAGGGGGATAACGACTACACGCTTCGGCTTTACCGAGGATTTTGCTTTTGTGGCCTTGCTACAGTTGGCGGCCCCTGACCTGCTTGCATTCGCAACGGACGGGAGGCCTGGATATCGAAGTAGAATGCACGCAGCGCCAAAGCAGTTCACTTTCATTTAGCCCTTAGTTAAGGCTACTGCCATGCCCGTAGTTGAGCTTGATGCAGACACCACCTATCTCACAGAAGAGCGTACTGGGCGTAAGGATTGTGCCGGCGATAACACGCTTTCACCGCCACCACTCTGATGGAAACGGAGACTTTTGGGGAAATGCTCCGGTTCCCCAGGAGGCCCACATGGAGGCTTTACGCGTATATATCAATAAAGATCAAACACTTGACAGCAATGGCAGTTGTAAACTCAGCCCTTTTTTGTTCTTATTTTGATCGACTCGGTGGCTCGGTTTAGACTTTCTCTCGACTCAAGGCCAATCAACTCAAACAGCGCCAAGTACGGTGGCTCGCCGACGACTCCGTAACTGGGGCGGTTTATATTACCCCTGAATAATGATCTATATATACACCCAACTCTAAATCTACCTACGCACATGTAGTGTTGATGACTTGAACTGCCGTTCATCTCAAGCGCATCAGCTGTCGCGAATAAGAAGAACACGATTTCATAAGCAATCATGCACCAGCATTCTGACCTTCAACTCTACTCTCCGCGACCAAAACATGCCATCCGCAACGCAACGACACTCATACCGGTACTTGATGTGGGTAGTCATGAGCTGAAGGCTCCTCGTTCTCGCCCATCGCCGATAATTATTAATGTCCGGACCCGCCGGAAAGTCTCCTCAACCTCTTCAAACAGGTTGTCTTTTTAACTCACGCAGAAACGTGACCAGCGACAAAAGGGTGGAATACACAACACCAGAGATGACCATCGAAGATTTTGTCTTGGCCGACGCAAGACATCCGATCTAAATCGAGATTTGAGGGTTGCAATCAGGGGCATAAGCGGCAACACAGGGGCCTCTCTGAGCGTCTGCGGCAAAAGTCAACACTGACTCGGCGAACCGGTTCTGATCAATACGGAAGGTAGGCGCGAAAGTATGCTTGTTCTAATGGACTTCACAGCTTCCACAACCAGACGGTCTCGAATCCCCGATCTGGTCTCGATACACCCTCGCCGAGAGCAGACAACTACTCTTACAAACACTGCGAGTACCAATCATTCGCCTTTGTGCACACATACGGCGACACACACTGCGTCGGGCCCGTCCACCCCTGTCCGCCGCACTGCTCGTACTGCTTCGCCAGATTCGTCGCCGTAGCCGCGGGCGCGGAGCTGGTCCTCGTGGAAGTCGCCAGGGTCGATGTGGTGGTCGTCGCCCTCACGGAAGATGTCGAAGAGGTCACGCGGACCGTCGAGCTGCTGCTTGTCGCCCTGTTAGTCGATGTCGGAGCTGCGGAGGTCGACCCACCACCGGAGGAAGCGATCGCGCCGGACGCGTAGAAGACGCCGCGGCCGTTGGTGCCGACGTAGACGAGGTTCTCCTCGTTGGCGGAGCCGGCGAGCTTGGCGCCGTCGACGGCACCGAAGCTCTGCGTGCCCTGGAGGTCGACCCAGGAGGCGCCGAGGTCCGCGCTGCCGTAGAGGCGGCGGCCGGCGGAACCGGTGCCGAAGGCGTAGAGGTTCCAGTTGCTCCCGGAGCCCTTGCCGAGGGCGACCTTGTTCGTGTTGGTGAGGGTGCTGGAGACGAGGGTGAAGGTGGAGCCGTAGTCGGTGCTGTGGAAGATGCCGGCGTTGGTGGAGACCCAGACGTCGCCGGCCTTGGCCGGATGGGCCTCGACGTGCCGGATCTCGGTGGCGCCGGAGAGGGTGCCGGAGGTGGCGAAGGTGGCGCCGGTGTCGGTGGAGCGGTAGAAAGTGGAACCGGAGGCGCCGTAGAAGACGGTGTTGTTGCGCTTGTCGCTGGCGATGATGGCGCCCGCGGGGATACTGGAGATGGTCGTCAGCGAGCCTTGGTTCTGGGAGCGCTGGACACCGAGGGTGGCAGTGGACCAGATGATTGTATCGGCGTCGGCGGAGTATGCGACTGAGCCGCCGTACTGGGTCGTGCCGGCGGCGTAGTTGATGTTCCAGGTGGCGCCGCCGTCGGAGCTGACGGCCAGTTGCTGCGTGCCGGCGGTGTTCCCTACGCGGACGACGTTAGCTACCTTGTTGCCGGCGTAGTCGACCCCAACGCTCGACGCCCACATCGGGTTCGCCCAGGTTGTTTGAGGGGATGTGTCGAGGACGCTCTTGGACTTGAAGGTGAAGCCGTTGTTATCGTAGGCTGCGACGAGAAGTTCGGACCCTCCGGGAGCGCTGGCGAGTTCTTGGATGGCCATCTCCTCGATGCCATCTGCGAGGGATTGAATGGTCACCTTGGCGCCGGTGTCCCAGTTAGTGAGATCGTGCCCCCCGAAAATCGTGAGTCCAGTTCCGTAAAGCCAGTGGTTGGAGTCCGTGGGGTCGATCTCCAGAGACTCGATCATCCACCCGAGGTCCTTGGTATCGGTATCCAGGAAGTTGGTCTTGATCCATGGGGCCTACAGGATGTCAGCCGCTGGTCAAGCGTTTAAGCTTCCTGAGTGCATGATCACGACTCTCATAAGTAGGGAACTACCTTCGGGGTGCTTTGGGTGTAGCCAAGCGTCATGTCAGGGTAGCTGGCCCACTCCCAGATCTTCTTCCAGGTGGTGCCGGAATCAGTTGACCTGAAGAGCTGGGCATCCGGCCACCAGCTGTTGAGGGTGGCGACGATCAGTGTACCGGGCTTCTGCATGTCGACGCTCAACCCACCTGGGCAAGATGTCAGCACAACAGAAAAAACGAAGCGCGCCACGAGGTTCAGGCGGCACTGGGCGAGAGTTCTTACCAAAGCCAAAGTAGAGGTCAGAACCCACAGGGACAGGAGTGATGTCCTTCCATGTACCAGCGGTGATGTCGTAGCGCCAAACAGAGCCAGAGGTACCGTCGTAGGGACCAGTGCCGTCAGAGTAGCTAATGTAGAGGGCCTTAAATGACATTAGTAAGTCAAACGAAACATCATCAATTGTTGGCTGACCTTCTCGGTGGGCTGAATTCTGCCCTTGTGAGGGAAGTAACGGCCCGGCTGGCCCGTGACGGCACTCCAAGTAGCGCCGGCATCGTTGGAAACGTAAACGGAAGCGGTCGTGTTGTCGGCAGTTCCAACAAAGATCCGAGAAGTAGCGCCGTTCAAGGTGGAAGATGTCTCGTCAAAGGTGACGAAGGTCAGTCCCTATGCCAGGTCAGTTTGTAAGTTCAGGTATCTACGGTGGTAACAAACGTACCTGGATGTCACCGTTGTACTCGTCGGTGGAAGGGCCGGGACGATAGGTGCCGACGGCGGTAAAAGAGGAAACCTTGGAGAAGCTGACACCTGTGTATAGTCAGTGGGGAAGCGTCGGACGTTCGGGAGCATCATCTATCATTACCTCCGTCGGTACTCTTCCACAATCCGTTGCCACTGCGGGCTCCGAAGTAGAGGATATTGGAGTTCTTGGGATCGACGGCAAGACGCTCTCCGGTGCCTCTTGTGGGCATGTTACCACCAACCTGGGAGAAAATGAGCACGACGTCGACATCGCGTAGCTGATTATTCCCCTTACCTTGAATGAAAGGTTGGTGAAGGACCAAGTGGCGCCCTTGTCGGAACTGCGAGCAATCTGGCCATTGTTCGGGTCCCTACTTCATGTAAGTAACTATTTCCTCGAGATGAGCTTCGCTGGCGTCGTCTCACCAGCTGTTAGTATACATGCCCACGGCAATGTACACCTTATTGGGGTCCTGAGGGTCCAGTGCCAGGGCATCGACACCCCACCGGTTCCAGTGCGAGTCGTCCGCGAAGTTGTTAGCATCCGTGACGGCGGTCCACGAGTCGTCGGCGTTCAGACGGTAGAGACCGCCAATATCGGTCCTCGCATAGGCGACGCCGCTGGTCTTGGGGTGGAAGACGATGGAGGGGACGAAACCGCCGCCGCCGCCGATGCGGACGTTCTTCCAGGTGAATGCGGCCTGGATCGGGGCCACGAGGGCCGCGAGGAGGGCGTTGGCGTACTTCATCTTTGCTATCCGCTGGCTCCCTGACGTCTCGCGAGGGAGAAGAAGTCAAGACGGGGAGGATAGTGATATAGAGCAGCCTGGGGGTCTATATCTCGAAGCTGGTATAGGACCATGCGGGGTGGGAAGGAAAGGGGAACAAGATCGACGGGTGTTGGTTTCCATGCGAGCAATATAAAGGCCCGCGCCGTGCCCGTTTTTGGTTCTCTACCTATTTTCTGGTTGCGAAGGGCAGTACCACATGGCAATGGAGAGGGAGGGTAAGGCGGATGTTCGGGTTCGATGTGGAGATGGCAGAGGAGTTCGTGGTAGCTTCATAGCTCCGCCCTCCGGAAATGAGTCGAGTCAAGACCTTTCACATCCAAATTTCCATCAATCAATCAATGGCCTGCGCCATCTTGTCGGACGAGGTTGCGCACCCAAGATCCCGACGGGCCGGACGCACTACTCCCGTTTGCCTGTGGTGGAAGCAAAGCCTCCGCATGGGGAGAGGGGCCAAATTACACCACGCAGGTCCCAGGAACCGTTCCGCTATCCGAGTGCTCCCCCCTCATACACCGTCTCCAAGATCGTGACTTCCTAAAGAGGAAAGCGAAGACCTACATCCGGGGCCATCACATGACGCTACAGCCAGCCCCAAGAGCAGGCCAAGAAGCAGGTGTCATCGGTTGTGTGGCGTGATGCAAGGGACACTGGGCTTGTCTGCTTACAGCTTCCTTGGTGTGGGGAGCATCTGGCACGAGCTTCCCGCATTCCCGTCGGCATAGGGTTCTTCAGCCGACGCGAATCGGCAGCTGCGCCAGCTCCAAGCCAACCTACGCAGAACGGCTCTGCAAGGACGGGCGTAGGCGATGCGCTTGACTAGAGATCGGATCACTTGGAGGATCAGCTTTTCCCCATGGGCAGGTTTGCCCACGGGACCCCTAAGCCAGGCTGAAATGGGGACTGCGGTAGATGGCTGAATGGGGAACACATGAATCGGGACAAGGCGGGCGGGAATGAGATGCTTCGATTGGCGGACCCCGGCGGGATTGCCTTTTGGCGGGGGGGTCGTATCGTGCGCTGTGACATTAACGCCAAGTTCATCCGCGTGGCATCTGGCTTTGACAAACATCTTTCAAATTGCGCAGGATAATATGTGGTGTGAGGGGAATCAAATTCGTATTAATCATATGTAATTATTGGCCACAATTAGTTCGTACACCACGCTTGGCGGTTGGCATATAAACCCAGGCCTCAAGCCTTGCTTAGATGCCCGAGGTGGTCTCGCCGACGCCGACGACGTTTCCTGCCTCATCGACAGAAACCTTGGTCTTCTTGGTCGACTCTTTCCTCGGGTTGGGGGCCTCGAAGATGGACTTGAGCTCCTCGAGGGTCTTGCCTGCCGTCTCGACGAAGAAGAAGTAGATGATGGCGAGTTCGATGCACTAGTCGCACAAGTCAGCATATCTGGTTCGAATATCACAGGTAAAGCGCGGTGGGTTCGAGCTTACGATCCAGCCAATGTACACAAGGTACAGCTTCCAGCCGATCCTCTCCATGGCGACGGAGATTCCGTACGTGTTGATCATGATGGCCACGTTGAGGAACATGAAGGACGCGGCGGAGCCCTTGGCGCGGGTGCGGTTCTCGAGACACTCGACCGAGTACAGCGTCTGCAGGGGCGTGAAGCCCCAGGCGAAGCAGATGCCGAAGACGTAGATGGAGACGATGACGCCGTAGGACAGGTTCTTGTTGGTCTCGGAGCCGGCGGTGAAGCCCGTGAGCATGATGTAGGCGGCCAGGGAGCCGAGGAGGCCGGCGATCATCATGAAGCGACGGCCGAGACGGTCGAGCAGACTGGCGCCGTAGATTGCGCCGATCATTGAGAAGATGGGGTTGATGGCGTTGAGGAGGAGCTGGGTCTTGTCGTCGGTGATGCCGGCCTGCTTGAACATCTCGGGCTATCGGTGTTGTCAGCCAAACGCACATCAGAAGGTGTAGTATCAGCATCGTTAGAACCTACCATGAAGTAAGACACAACGTTGTTACCGCTCCATTGGCCAATGAAAGCCCTGTCATGGTGATTAGCTCGTGGTAACATGAAAAGACGGGGCTTCCATGTTGCAACTTACATGGCGACGACCATGAACAGACGATAACGGGCAGCGCGGGTGTTTCCGAGCTCACGCATGTCCCACCAGGGGTTCTCATCCTTGGTCAGGCGGTTGTCCTCCATGATCTCGTGGTACTGCAGCTGGACGATGGGCGAGTTGACGTCGCCATCGCCGTGGTACTTGGCCAGGATGGCAAGGGCCTCCTCGGCGCGGTCGTGGGAGATGAGCCAACGCGGCGACTCGGGGAAGAACATGATGAAGAGCATGGCGACGCCGGGCATGCCAGCTTGAACCACGGTGGGGATTCTCCACGCCCAGGAATTTTGGACGTGGAGGTTGGATCCGTAGGTAGTCCAACCTGAAAACGAATTAGCATGCGGGGTGTTTAAGGTCGGGTATGTTAAGACGGCCGTTCTTACCTGCGAGAATGTTGCCGAGCCACCAGAAGTTGTCTGTAAGAGATCTATGTTAGCAACCGTCATTCCGAGCAGCACATGAAGCGGACGATGTTGATTCGAGATCGCGTAGAAGGAATCGATTGGGGGCTACTCACTGTACATGCCGGCCATGAAGCCTCGGTACGCGGGGTGGGCAAGCTCAACGGTGTAGGCGGGACCGGCGGCGGAGGCGACTGCGGCTCAGTTGTTAGCGTCCCTTCACAGCTCGAAGTCAAACAACATGAGAGCGACACACGAGAAGCGCCAAAGCCGAGCACGAAACGGCCAGCGACGAACTGGCCGAGATTGTTGGCGGGCGTCTGGATGGCGGTGCCGATGAGGACGATGAAGCAGCCGACGGCGATACAGACGCGGCGGCCGTACCCGTCAGCGAGCCAACCGCAGAAGGGGAAACTGCAGATCTGGCCGACGTTGTAGATCATGAAGACGATGCCCGTGGTCGATCCGGCGCCAGAGAGGCCAAAGGTTTGCTGGTAGTAGGGCATGGCGTTGATGGCGCCCATCAAGGAACTGTCTGGGGGCGGTGTTAGCTCATGTTGATGGGCGCAAGTTTTCGTTGTGAATGGGCCAACTCACCGAAGCCGTTCATGGTCGAGACGAGGTATCCGACAGCCATGATGAAGTACAGACGGAGCATGTTAGGGGACCAAATGTTGGGTTTCGCCTCGGCCAGGGCCGCGGCCAAGGCGACGGAGGCGGCGTTCACCTCCTTGACGTCGCCGACGGCGTTGGCGGCCTTCTCGTCCATCGGCGCATTGTCGTGCTCGACCTCGGTGCGAGATTTCGTTTCTTCGAGAGGCGCCATTGTGACTGGGACCAGTTGTGCGAACTGCGGCGCAAAGGTTGGGGAATTGGCGATGGAGTCAAGAGTCAAGAAGCAGCCCACGCGCGTCGTCGCAAGCGCAGGTGGCAGACGGCCTCTTTAAAGGGATTGAATAAGAAGAGCCTGCCCACCACCCGGCCGGCAAGCCAACGCGACCTCAGTGCCGATCGAATGGGCAGACACATGAGCGAAAGGCCGCCCGGCGAACAACGGCCCAACCACCGGGTCGGGACTGCGCGACTACCGTTACATGGCATCTCCATCCTGCTTGCCTGCGTGCCTGTTTGCTTGCTTGCACCACACCCCGGTCCCCAGGATATGGGGATTCCACTGGCATCCCCACACGCTCGGAGGATTCAGGCAATGGGCTGGTTCGCACGGGGGAGACGGAGCCGCAGCACGTGGAGATGTCTCTCATGCGGATGAAATTGCTAGTATTATGGAGAACGAGATGAGACTAGACTGGCACGATGAGCCCGTCAGTCGTGTTGGTCCCGACTAGTGGCCTGAACTTGCAAAGACAGACTCGAAACCTACGGATACGGCACACTCGCGATGAACCTGACGGATTCTCCGCACGCGCCCGTCCTTGGTCCTTTGCCTCCTCAATGTTTACCCCAAAAAAACATGGGGGTGCCATCCGGACCCCAGCATCAAGAAGCATCGGCTCGAGCTGTGATTCGCGAGGGTAGTGGACGTTTAGACCAGATGCACAAAAGGGCCGACGGGGTTGCTTCACGGTGGACTAGTGTCAATGAGCGGGGGAAACCAAGCGAAGCTGTTTTGGGAGGATGAGAATGGCTGGTTGGAGGCCGAGCCGGTTGCCGGTTTTGACGGCCGGGTGGTATCAGCCAAGCTTCGGATCATGCCAACAGAGGCGTTGGCGTGCCGATCCAGCGTCCGGGACCATGGCCGGCGACGCCCGCAGCGGCGTCAGATTCTTAGTTTGGATATCACGCTTTTTGAGATGGGAAACGAGCCGTTGTGAATGCGGCGCAGCAGCCTCGTCAATCGGGAGGCCTTCGGGGTAAGTATTGTCCCATGGACATCGTGTGCCTTGGCGGTGAACAGTCTCTGTCTGACCAGGGAGGCAATTACCGAGGCGATTCGGAGCCAACGTGCCAACCCATGCAATATCACACGATGTGAAAAATAAAAGAAAAAAAAAACCTTTGAAAAAAATGAGGAATGAGGTCCGGTGCGGAGAGTCCCGATCCCCAGACGGGGGCGAAAGCCGAGGTGCGGTCTAGACGCTAGGCTCGTCTGGGGAATTGTGGTTCCTGGGGTTTCCCCTGGGGATACGTACCGCCTTGAGGAGGAGACGGGAAGGACAGGTGATTGGGCCGTGGAATGGAGAAATTCTCGGACGGTGGCCGAACTGACTCGGGATCTGGTCTAGAACTGATGCGCGCGGTTCGTGTGGGAGGTGGGAGTGAAGGGTTGGTTTGGGGAAAGCGTTTTCGGGGTCCTGTGGAGGAGGGAGAGGGAGAAGAAGAATAAGAGTGGTGCCAGGAGCATTCAAAAGAGAAGTGAGATGCCCATTGCTGGTTGGGTCTGTGTTGTGATGGAAGTGAGGGGAGAGTCGTCTTTCGTGGCACAGCTTCCAGAACACTGCACAGAATGGGCGATGGATGGCCGACAGTATCCGAGCTCGAGCTCCCTTCAAACGAACGCCCGAGCATGCTGAGTCCTGCAAGTACTTCCCAGTCTGACACTCGGCACTGACCGTTGGTTGGTGGTGTTTTCCTGTTTGTTTGTCTCCGTTCTTGTTTCCTCTGCGAGCACCTACTGCTGCTGCTGTTTACCTTAGGTAAGGTACTTGCGGATACGTACCTCCTGCCTCAGGCCCAAAATGCTTAAGCTCCAACTCTGAAGCATTAGCTAAGCACCCCGACCCCTCTCAGCCAATCATCAGCTACCCCGCTTCCCCCAAAACAGGCCCCTGCGTCTTCCGTCGGCGCACCTCGTGATTGAGATTCCCCCGCACTCCCTGACGCTGCGCCGTCTCAGGTGACGTTCCTGATTCCTGGCACCAGCTCGTTCGAGCTCCAAATCGGAACCGTTCGACTGCCAGCTCCAGCTCCAGCTCCAGCTCCAATCTCCATCTCCAACTTCCACGTCCCTACCCATTGTCCATCCACAACTGCAAGGGCTGTCGTGATCATCTATCCACCACCAAAACACAACCACACCAGCCCACCTCATCTCCCCTCCCATCATCGTGAGATCCCCGTTCGCCGCGCCAACTGCTGCATGTCCGTCAATAGACCACCTCCGTTAATTGCTTCTCCACCGCCCCGTTCTTCCTGTCCCGTCCCTCGCCGAACATTGAACCCACAATCCCACTCTTGCTAGCCCTCCGGTCTCCGTCTCCGCCTCGGCACATCGGTCACCTTTGTCTCAACCATGTCCGACATCTCCGATGACTATGTCAACATCTCGCCCACCACCGACCTCCATCTGAGTGTCTACATGGAAAAGATAGCCCACCGCCGCCGTCTGGGAAGCTCCTCGAGTGAGGGCTCATCCGACGGCGGCCCGTCCGAGGAAGAAACCAACAACACTAACAACACCACCACGGTGGTCAGTGGCCCGCCCACTCATGTCTATCCCGAGCATACCCCAGACTGGAGCAACTTGAAGGTCCTCCATCGCAACACTTTAGCCCCGCGAAGCTACTTCTTCCTGTACAACAATGAAGAGGACGCCCTCACCAGGGACATCACCAAGTCCAAGTCCAAACTACTCTCCGGGAAGTGGAAGTTTCACCTGACAACTTCTCCCTTTGCTGGCCCCCGAGATTTCTACAAGCCCGACTTTGACACCTCGGGATGGGGCGACATCGTCGTTCCCGGCATGTGGCAGTGCCAGGGCTACGGAAAGGGCCCGCAGTACACCAACCTCAACTTCCCCTGGCCCGTGGACGCCCCCAACATCCCGTACGATGACAACGAGTGCGGCCGCCACGTGACCACTTTCCACGTCGACAAGGACTTTGCCGAGGACAACCAGCTCAGACTGCGCTTCGAGGGCGTCGACTCTGGCTTCACCGTCTGGGTCAACGGTCACGAGGTCGGCTACTCTCAGGGAGCCAGAAACCCCAGTGAGTGGGATGTCACAGATTTCATCAACGTCGACGCCGAGAACACCCTCGCTGTCGAGGTCTACCAGCGCTGCGACGGCACCTACCTCGAGGACCAAGACCAGTGGTGGCTCAGTGGCATCTTCCGCGATGTCTACCTCCACGCCTTTCCCAAGTTCCACCCGGAGGACTATCACGTCCACACGTTCCTCGACAAGGACTACAAGGACGCCACCCTCCGTGTCGACATCACCATGAACCGGGGCGCCTACGTGGATATGAAGCTCCTCGACGCGGACGGCAAGCTCATCGCCAAGGGCATGGAGATCTTTGACCGTACCAACCGCTTCGAGGTCCGCGTCAAGAACCCGCACAAATGGACCGCCGAGACCCCCTACCTGTACACGCTTGTCCTCAACTTCCAAAAGTGCAGCTTGGTCCAGCGCGTCGGATTCCGCCAGACCGAGCTCATCAAGGGCGTCTTCTGCATCAACGGAGAGCCCGTCAAGTTCCGGGGCGTCAACCGCCACGAGCACCACCCTGATTCCGGCCGCGCGGTGCCCTATGATTTCCTCAAGCGTGACCTGCTTATTATGAAGCATTTTAATGTGAATGGCATTCGCACGTCTCACTACATCAACGATCCCAGGCTCTACGACCTCGCCGACGAGCTCGGCATTTGGATCCTGGATGAGGCTGATCTTGAATGCCACGGCTTCGGTGTCGTGGGCATCGACGGCCACAAGTTCGCCTCCGACAACCCAGAGTGGAGAGAGGCCTACGAGGACAGGGCCCGGCAGATGGTCATGCGTGACAAGAACCACGCCTCTGTCGTCCTCTGGTCCCTGGGCAACGAGTCCTTTTACGGACAGAACCACCAGCACATGTACGACGTCATCAAGAGCATCGATCAGTCTCGCCTTGTGCATTACGAGGGTGACGGCGGCGCCCAGACCGCAGACATCTACAGCCGGATGTACGCTTCCGTCGACGACATCGTCTACCAGGCGTCCGAGAAGGACTGGAGGAAGCCACTGGTCTTGTGCGAGTACATCCACGCCATGGGCAACGGGCCTGGCGGCGTCAAGGAGTACATTGACGCCTTCTACGAGCACCCTCGCCTTATGGGAGGTTTCGTGTGGGAATGGGCCAACCATGTAAGTGACCCAAACTCTCTCATCTGACGAAACACTGACAACCGCAGGGCCTCCGCACCAAGAACGCGGACGGTGAAGAGTACATGGGCTACGGAGGCGACTTCGGCGACGACCCCAACGACAAGAACTTCGTCTTCGACGGCCTCTGCTTCGCCAACCACACCCCGACCCCCGGCCTGCGTGAGTACGGCAAGGCCATCGAGCCCGTCCAGACGCTCGGCCTCAAGGGCAACGAGGTCACCATCATCAACCGCTACGACTTCGTCGACCTCGACCACCTCACCGCGACCTGGCACGTCGTCGGCGACGGCATCGTCATCGGCAGCGACCAGGAGGTCGAGATCCCCAAGGGCGTCAGGCCCCACACCAAGGCGCACCTCAAGATCAAGGGCCTCCCCAAGGACCTCGCCGCCGAGGCCTACCTCCACATCGACTTCATCCTCACCGAGGACACCAACTGGGCCAAGGCCGGCCACCGCGTCGCCTTCGGCCAGCTCCCGCTCTCCAAACCCCCCTCCATGGCCCGCATCCTCGCCACCCTCTTCCAGCCCTTCGTCGACCCCGTCCCGACCATCCAGCAAACCGACCCGTCCACCCTCAGCATCACCTCCTCCACGGGCCAGTCCACCTGGGGCCTCGACCTCACCCTCGGCACCCTCACGAGCTGGAAGAAGGCCGCCCGCCCGCACCTCGACCTGCTCACCGAGCCCTTCGTCATGGACTTCTACCGCGCGCTCACCGACAACGACCGCGGCGGCCGCTTCGGCCAGAACTGGGAGGACCGCCGCCTCCACCAGACCCGCCACCACGTCAAGCGCGTCGAGTGGCGCAAGGAGAAGCACGGCCTCGTCGTCAACGTCCACTCCCGCATCGCGCCCCCCGTCCTCGCCTGGGCCGTCGACACCTGGACCACCTTCACCTTCCACGGCGAGGCCGTCTACATCAAGATCAAGGGCAAGCCCAACGGCCCGCTCCTCCCGGACACCTTTGCCCGCATCGGACTCACGGGCGGCATCAAGGGCGTCGAGACCGTCGCGTGGTGGGGCCGCGGACCGGGCGAGAGCTACTCGGACAAGAAGCGCGCGCAGGCGTTCGGCAACTGGGAGGAGACGGTCGACGATCTATTCGTCGACTACGAGTACCCCCAGGACGGAGGCAACAGGACCGATGTCCGATGGGTCGAGTTCCGCGGCCGTCTGCCGGACGAGAACGGCGTCGTCGACCAGAGCGCACCGCGCGAGAAGCTGATGCGCGCGCGCTTCGGCGACCTGGACGGCGCGTCGTTCTCGGCGATGCACTACACCACCAAGGACCTGGACGAGTGCGAGCATCCGTACGAGCTGCACAAGCGCAAGAGGGAGGACACGGTGGTCAGGCTGGACTGGATGCACCACGGTCTGGGAACGGGTTCCTGTGGCCCGGCGACGCTGCCCGCGTACGAGCTCCGGGCCAAGGATTTCGACGTCGAGCTTGTGTTGGATTAAGTGTATTGTGTGTGTGAGAGAGAACAAAGTGTATTGTATTGTAACTGAAAAAGGCCCGTTGGTGCTAAACATCAAATTGAGAGAAGTGTGTACCGTTCCACCATGTTGGCCCCGTGTGGCCAGACCCAGATTACCAAAAATACCAAGATTGTGATGAGAATGTAGAGTATTCCGAAGCTCATCACCAGCACGCCGAAACCTACACTGTGAAGGCTTGATCGGAAGCTTCTTCACGTATACTGCCACGCTCCAAGCTCGATCCCACTCTTGTGCAGCTCCAGCCCCTCGAGAAGTTCACAGTCACCCCGCCGCACTCTCGCCCGAGAACTACCCGCGACGAGGACCCACTTCCCCGCGAGATCGGGGTAAGGACAAGCGTACACGCCCTTACTCGCGGCGTCCTTCGGGTCGCAGAAGCTGAGGAGGTCCGTCGGCGGCTCGGGGCCGCACGGCATTGAGGGCTTGGCGGTGGTTCTGTGGAAGCCTTTCATCGTGGTGGAGTTGGTGGGGATGGAGGCCGAGTGTGCCTGGGTGAAGCCGACGAAGCCATCGGGATCAACGTAGATGTTCTGTCCGCCTGGTACCTTGACCTGTGTTTTGAATATTCAGTGAGCAGATCCAAGTTGGCTTATTGGGAGGAAAGGGTGAGCAAAGTGAGATCTGATAAGAGTAACGCACCATCATTCCCGTGAGGAGTCCGTCGACGGTCGTGATATTTCCGGGCGGGCAGGACGAGACCTTTCGCACGGATTCCGGGCAGTAGGACAGCGGGGCGTCGAGGCCGATGATGAAGCGGCGGCCCCTGGCGTTGATGTGTTTGCCGTGGATCGCGCGGGTTGCGGGTGCGTAGGCTGTAAGGGTGTATGACTCGGCTGCTGCGAGGGTGATGATGCAGCTGAGGGAGAAGACGAAAGAGAGGATGGTGGATTTGAGGCCCATTTTGGTCGGCTTCCGGCGTGATTGAAGCAGAGATGGAGTGGTGGAATTGGTTGAGTAAGGGGAGTGATGTGGGTTGGGGTTGGTAATGTATGGGGATGGTTTTGACTTCATGGTTGGGCCAATAGTCAAATGTCGGAAGGCTTTGATGAAGGAGACACAATGGTGCGCTTTCCCGTCCAGGGCGGTAGCACTAACATCGCGATGTGTACAAAAGAAGAAGTGGTAGACGAGAAAGGTCACGGTTGTCTTCGAGCCTGCCCGAGGAGGAACGACGGGACCAGCAACAGACGGAATCATTCGTCATCGGCCCTTCCGCGAGAGGTCTTCTGCCCCTTCCTTCATTATTGTATCTATCCAGCCCATCATGTGTTGGGGAAGGAAGAACGAGTGAGGCAGCCTCGAACAGACTGTCTCTGGAAGGAAAGCACTCTCAGCTTAGCCAGAATATGATACCTTCCGGTTGGGATGGCCTTCGCTAAAGTTGAGACTGGCGTCGCGAACAATTGCAAGAACGGTTTCCCTCATGCTCCCATCGTTGCCATCCATGGATCGGTGCTGACTTCGACATCTAATCCTACGAGTACTTCACGAACGGGACCAAGTTAACTCGACGTACCACGGTGAAAGGGATGCCGAGCCGGTTGCTTGGATTGACGAGACA
The DNA here is from genome assembly GCA_014705045.1 of Colletotrichum theobromicola. Classification (NCBI taxonomy): domain Eukaryota; kingdom Fungi; phylum Ascomycota; class Sordariomycetes; order Glomerellales; family Glomerellaceae; genus Colletotrichum; species Colletotrichum theobromicola. The sequence goes on from JABGLZ010000783.1 coordinate 184,779, forward strand.
TAATCTAAGCCGTACAACACGGGAGGGCCTCGAACGGTTTGGTGTTCCCATGCACTCCGCAAGATTTAGAAACGCATTTCCCATGGTCAACTTCCGTCCCGATGTAGGCATCCTCAATCGAGACATCGGCCACACCTAGAATGAAACGGCTCAAGACATCTGTAACGTCTGCAGTGCGCGTATTCTTTCCAATCCCGACGACGCAATCTTTTGAGGTTCATAAACCAAGCGGTGTGCAATTGCGAAGTGGAACACGGATGGCTCGGAGCTCGTTTTCGGGATTTTCTGCAGGCGAGAGGGTCAACACCACGTACCCAGCTTTGCTCACATACCGCGCGATTCTTGGATGCTTCACGCGAAGACTTTTGAATTAGGTTGTCGTAGAATACATCGTGCGTCGCTCCGTCTACCCGCTCTACCGCCCCAAACGCCCAGAAACGCCTGCAAAACCCCTCAGACTCCATCTATCCAGTGAAACCCGCCATCCCAATCACAGCGACTCCTCCTTGTGAATCTCAATACCAGCCGGCGCCCCAACCAACGTCTTGCACTGCGCGTAAATCACAAACTGCCCAGCGACCAGGCCGCACGTCATGACGATACGCGGGCCCAGCCCCGTCAGCAGCAGCCTCTTGGGCCCAAACTCCCTCGCGAGCTGGAACATCCTGCTCGTGGCCCCCTGCTTCGGGTCGCCCGCGCCCTTGTTGATGGCCGACAGCAGCGTGTCTGCCGGGTGTGAGAGGACCGCGGCCGCGACACCCGCCACCACGCCCGACGCCAGCTCCACGCCCGTCGACTGCAGCTGCGTCATCTTGGCCTTCCTCTCGGGCCCCATGGTGCGGTAGATGACCTCCACCGCCGCCTCGTGTACCGAGAACTGGCCAACGGCGTACGGCACCTGCTTAAACAGCAGCGGCACGAACCCTGAGTAGAACCCCTTGAACCCCTCCTCGCGCGCGAGGCGCATAAAACCAGAGGTCAGCCCGTTCGCGAACCCGCGCTGCGACACAAGCCGGATGCGCGTCGCCTCAAGAGGACACAGCAAGATATCCGCAAAGAACTCGGCCGTGGCGCTGGCGCCGAGGTAGATGGCGGTGCGCTTGTCGACGGCCTTGTCGGGCCCGCCGGCGAGGGCGATGAACTGCTTCTTGAAGAACTCGTAGCCGGCGAACTTGCCGCCGCCCTGGACGAGGTAGCCGACGGCCGTGGGGCCGAAGCCCGTGAGCAGCGCGGATGCGCCCTCCTTGGCGACGATGGTGCGGCCCGCGCTGACCATGTTGAGGCCCTTCATGGCGTCGTCGACCTGGATGCGCGTCTTGACGACGTCGATGGGCGTGGCGGCGCCGTGGGTGAGCGTCGCGGCGAGCGCGCCGGCGCCGAAGAACTTGGCATAGTCGAGGGGAGAGAAGGTCGGGACCTCCGTTTGTGGTGGTGTTGTTTTTGATGCCATGCTTGTGTAGGTAGAGTGGAGATGTTTCTGCTTCGGAAAATCAGAGGATTGGTATGTACGAGGAGGGTGTATCAAAAGAAAGCGGCTGGTCGACAGTCTTAAAAGGTCTCTCCCGTCATGTAAGAGAGAGGAGAGCTTGCCTTGGCAGGGTAGTGTGTGTTCTGGTGCGTGGTGGACCCCTAGCTATCGGGCTTGAGCACGCTATGACGTCGTTGTTCCGTCGTGACGGAATCGCCGCCGGAGTGTTCGGGGACGCATGCGAACGCTAGCCGACCCCATTGCCCAATCAGACTGGCCCTGTTTCATTCGACGGGACTGGGAGAAAACTCGGCGGAATTGACGACATTTTCGATCACTAAGGACTACCCACTTTATCGCGGTCTGATAAGCTTTTGGTGCCGTTCGTCCCGGCTCGCGGAGTCGCGCCCCGACACAGCGGGTGCTCCCGCGCCGCGAGATGGGCCTGGTGGCCCCGATACCGCGCGCGACGTCACCCTGGATCTTCCGGGATCACTTTTTCAACCCCCCTTTCCCGCGGTCAGCTCTCGTTAATTGAAGCTTTTCCCACTCAGTTATTCCATTTTAGCACCGGGACTATTTGCTACAGCAATGCAACGACCGAGGCCATGTTCTGTCAATAGCACCAATCAATCAGGAAATCCCCCATAATAGAAGATCCTCAACAAGACTTAAGCTAAACTCGACCATTACGAAGTTGCCAGAGAAAAGACACTTGTTTTGTCTGCGCCGGCACACCGCGTGTAAACCAAGCAAAAGAGGTGGGAGGGTTATTGGAGGAGGAACAAGAAGAGTACGGGGCGATTTCCGTTGCATAGTGAGGAGTCCTTGTGCTTTATCGGTACTGTACGCAGAGAAAGGTAACTCGAACGCATTGCAATTGCTAAATCTGTCTTCTCAGACAATAACTACCACTCGATCCGTCTTGAACTCTGTAGGAACTCGGCGCCGGGCGATTGAATCATATACATTCACTGTGTGTGATCCAATCGTTATGAGTTCACGTCCATTTTCCTCGACAATGCCAACGCGACGAAACCTTGAAGTAGTATTCAAGTCGCAAGCAACATCGACAGGCTTAAGCAAAAGGCTAACAATGCGTTTATCGTCCCCATCCACAAAAAGCGGTTGGATGCCACTAGACCAAGGACGTGGGGGTGGTTTGCCAGATTCTACCATGGCGAAAATATAGAGTTTGTCTCGAGATTCTGAAGTATGATCGAACCATCTGGATCCCCAAGCCTTACTATATCTATAGGCACGGAGAATCCCTCTGAGTGTGATGGAACCTGAAATAACGCCGTGAGATTTATCAGTGCGAATGTCGACCGAAATTATGGTTGAGATTGGTACCATCTTTCCCGGATGTCGAAGCAACTCATAGGATATCTCGCCATGACGCGATCCCCAAGTCCAGGACGGGCCCCTAATTTCCGCCTCATCGGCCCGGTTGAGTTTCCAGCACATACTGGGAATTAGCTGTTTCTTGTTCCACAGCCCACCGGCGAACTCATCTCCGCCAGCTTCGCAGAGCACCTTGGAGATTGCTAAGAATGCTGGGATTCTGTCGGAATGCTTCGTCAACTTTCTGCGGGTGAATTCTTCGACTTGCAACTGCCAGACTTCGCTGGGGGATGCTTTGGTCTGATGGTACAAGTCTTTTCGTTGAGGTAACTTGATAGGTAGTTTCAGTCTTCGCCTTTCCTCCAGCTCTTCATGAGCGAAGTCGATGCACAGTCCACCGGGATCTGGTTCAAGTTGATAAGAGCATAGACACTCCCAGTGCAAGATGCCGGGGCCAAAATACACCAATCGTGTGCTCATGAGGTGTTCTTGTAATGTCCAAGCACGTTGGTGTATCGGACCTTCGACAACGCACTCCGGGTAATCGTGGTAGTCAGGATAAGCCGCAATCTCAAATACACCTCCATTGAAGGGATGGCGATACTTTTTCGGAAGATCAACCTTCAATGGTATTGGCCGAGCAGTGTGTCTCGATCGTGACTCGAATAGGCTGTCTCTCGAGTCTGCCGCAACAAGGCTTGTAATTGTCAGGTCAGCTTGGGAGTAGCGGTCGTGCATGACTGCCGCCTCACGAGCCCAATCATCTGGGTCATCCTGTATAATACAAAGTGCGTCAATCCAAATGTACTTGTACCCTAACGATCTCGTAGCTAGTACAGCCTGGTGGAGTAGCGTCGGAAGTGATGCCAGAGGGATGCTTTGGGTGCGTTGTGAGAAATTGTCTTTAGTGGTTATGGCGTTTCCGGGGAGACCCCAACAATACGATAGGATGCAGTAAGATCCTTGGAGTCCATTAGCTTCGAATAAGAATGGCTCCCTGTCTTTGCAGCCCACATGCAATACTCTCGTCGGTAGGGTATTGCTGGTTCCAGAAGGACCGTACGTTTCTTGGCAAGGAGAATGCTTCGGTGAGGTTTTGCATATCTGGAGCCATTGCTTTGCAACGCTCATTGCTTTCGCTGAACCAGTATAGGTATCATCGTATCGATCGAGAGGAAATTCCTGCTGAATCTCGAACCTTACGTCGTAGGGTCGCAAACTGAAGCCCGCATATGTATTGTCTCCAACTTGTGCGGTAAACGAACTTATTCGGCGTGGGTCCATTGCCTCCTCAGTGAGCCACTCTGGCTGGGGCGACAGCTCGAGGCCAAGGGGGAAGAGCTCATGATTTTGGCCACTGTCGCCCTTCTCATTCGTTTGGCGAAATTTGTCAGAAATTGTTAGACAAATGGGGCACCGAGACAGCCCTGCGCAGTCGTTCAGTTCCTGCTTGGTTGTGTGCAAGTCGACTGATTTCTCATAAGCTTCATATCTCGCTGCGGCTCTATCCCTGGAGAACCTTTCCAGGAATTTCTGGAATTCCGAGCATTCCGAGCAAAAGACCTCGCCAAGAGACAACCTTGGTAGCTGGGAGACCTTATAGAGACAGTCCATCATTTTGTCGACGAGACCATTGACGGCATCCGCGTTCCACTTCTGATCTCGAGGAATGTTCAGTCCAGACAGTAGGTGGTAATATGCTTCGTACAAGGCCATGTCTGGAAGGATTTGGTTGCTTGATGAGACAGAAAGAATTCTCTTAGCCGAGAGGGCGATATCCTGAGGCGTTGGGCGCGCAGATGCTCCAAGGGGCTTCGTTAATGGCGTGGGAAGTTGTCTATACTCATCTGACATGAGCCTTCTGAGTATGGACCTCTCTGAGGCCAGCAAAACCAGGTCCGTGATTGACCGTTCGCCGTGGGCGGCAGCCCCTAAGGTGGCACGCTTCTTGGACTCCCCAAGCAGAGTAAAAAACGTTTCTTCATCTCCTTCGTAAAGCGCTGCGTGAAGAGGAACGAGGCCGTCTTTCGAAGCTTTGTTCGGGTCTACACCATTTCGAAGAAGGAACCGGACGCCTTCCAGATTCTGAAGCTTGATGGCCTCATGGATAGCAGTGCGTCCCTCACCGTTAAAAATGTCGGGATTCCCACCGTGACGCAAAACGATTCCGGCCGACCTATAGTCGAAGCAAAGAAGCGCAAGGTGAAGAGGTGTGTTCCATCGTCGCCAAGTCTCTCCATTAGAATTAAACGCGGACTGTGGATGCGGGTCGATGATATCTTCGTAGGTCCAAAGCGTGTTGGGATGGAGGCCGCCTTCGAGCGCCTTTTGAAGAAGTTCCGATGCCGACTTTCCTCCAGCGTAGAACTTATCGTTGAAATGTAGTTTCGGAGGATAGTCGTACCTGTTGGGAATCATAAGAATGGATGGCAAAAGAAGTTCAGTGCAAGGTTGTCGTTGAATTTACCTATGGCGCTCCTCCTGTTCTAGTCTCTCTTTTTCTTCATATCTTAAGTTTTCTTGTCGTCTTCGTTCGTCTCGAACTGCTACTTCTGAAGCGTCCGCCGACATAGCCATCGAAACGACCAAGAAAGTATAGGGCTTTTTCTGAATACAGATTGCTGAATAGCGGTAGGATATCAGAATATGCGACCTTGCGCTGAGGTCGACGATGGTAAAACCACAACTCTAGAATTCCAAAGATCTGGAAAAGACAGAACCTTGCGAAATAGCACTGCTGATCTAGGACGCAAGCCAGGCGACTAATATGAAATGGCACAGATCCTGGTCAGGCTCCCAATGTCTTGCTAACCTGCCTGTGATCTGTCATACCATCAGCTTGGCTGCTGACATTTTACCCTAATCCAAAAAAAAAAAAACGAAGCCAATTGGGCTACCAATCACTTGTCACATCATTGCTGATGGCATTGAATAGGCAGCCAGTGTCTCACAAACATCCATTAGTCTTGCACACCGCTTGGCTGCTGCAAGTCTGCCTTATCTGCTCTAATGCAAAGAGCATGGTGTCGTGAGAACCAACAAATTCATTTCACCCATGTGAAACACGCCTCTTGTTGCTTCAGAGCCTCAAAGCCATAGGTTGTTGCCTTGCCATGAGCCAAGGGTAAAGAGGCCGTCACTGTCATCCTTGCAGTCCGCCTTATGCAGGATGTGAGACTAGAACCCTCCGACCAGCTTCGCCGTACAGTAGTCCACATCAAGAGGGGTGGCTGGGGAGGAATTTGAAGGCCATAATTCTCCAAAAAAGAAAGTCTAGTCCCGAGTCTCATGCCAAGCAACAAGCTTACGAGGCCTCCTGCGCCCGGTTGCCCTTGAGATTCCTGTCTCAGCGACCTCTGCCCGGTAATCGGCACACTGCTTGGCAAGACTGGGAGAGTGTGTTCGGATCGGCCACAAAACCTTGTCCTTGATACAAGACAAATCCGCAGAGACTGCGGTGCTCTGAACTGATGTACACAACCCGCATGCATGTATCCAATCTTCATCAACCTTCCACTGATCGAGCCGCATCAAATCGTGATGGCCGGGAGGAGAGAAAAGGGCCACTCAAAAATTGACTCGCTCAAGGTAACAAAGGATTGTTAAGTAGCTTTACGGCTCACTGAGATAAGAAACACAATGCCAGCGAAGGCGACGCGTCTCGGTCGGATGATTTGGCCAGCGCTGTGAAAAGGTGGACGAAGTTGACTTTGACGACGGTTGGGTATTTGGCGAGTCAGATGCTGTCAGTATGCGGTGGAATTCGAAGGTGAACTGGTTGTTAAGAATGCAATGGCAGCTTGAATATCGGGTTTTCGGTACGTCGATTTTGAGGGGAACAAAGTTGTCGTGGAGCTCACATGGGTGCTCAGGTAGGAGACCGATTAATTAGCATCCCAACGTATGTTGTGTGATTTCCTACTTGAGAAACTCATAAAGACCTTGATTTACTCACAGAAACCCTCAATGGACGTCGAAAGGTATTGATAAAATCTCGAAATGCTCTTATATGGTAGTTCTAGTTTACCATGGAATAGCTGGGCCGGCTTCACGAACTCACATTATGTTTATAACCCGGCTGAGAATATTCATTCATAGCGACAATTGGGGACCATACTCGCCGATTGCAAGTGTGTCTCAGTGCTGGTTTGTAATCTCACTGGGCGCATAATCTCCAGAATCTCGAGTGGTCGTCCCTCCGATCATTCCATCTGTATCTCTCTTCTGCTTGGTCGCTAGGCAGCATTGTACTGACATTCGTCGAATGAGCAGTCAGAAATGCTTTGTACCTTTGGGTTGTCAACAACATCGTGTCAATGGGAACCACGTACGCGACGACATGGAGCGTTTTCAACATTATCAGATGGGGTCCCATTATGGTCCCTGTTCAAGCACTCGAGCAAACCTCTTTAGCCTGTGTGGGCCATCCAAGAGGAGCATGGAGACGCGTCATAGGTGTCGAAAACCTCGAACCAAAAGAAAAGAAGACCAACATTCTCTTCATCATCCGTCTAGCTCTTCTTCCTCACATAATTTCAGTCATGACATGGGTACTAATGTGCCTTTTCCTGACGTACTTCAGAGCCCGCCCCTTCGCTAAATACCTGAGAGGCTCCAAGGAAGTTGAGAACGTGACGGCGACGATGTGGCGGACAATAGACTGGTGCTGCATCTTCTACGCTATGTCTATGAAGTTGACAACGGTCTTGCTTACGACGCGTCCTCGACAGTATCTTTGACAGAGCCTGACCAGCAACGTCCTCCTTGTGTTACCGTTCTCGGCTGACTGGGCTTGAACGCATCATAGACTCATCTTTGGCGGGAGTCTTGTGTTCAGCTTTGTTGACATTTTGATTGTGAACAGGCTTTGGAATTGGACTTTGATGATGGGCAAAATGAAGCTTGATGAGTTCAGGGGGTGATGATCTATGGATGCGCTCTAGCTAGAGACTTCGGTCGGAGCTTACTCGTGTTTCGTTTCAATTTGCAAGCTGTCTAGGGCTGAAAAACTGTAAGCGCTGATTCATCTGCAATCTGCTCATATCATCATCAGCATCGTGTTCGTGACTGTTACGAGCGCTTCGTACACCTCGCTATTTAGTATGGACCGCCGGATGATCGGCCAACGAAATGTTCTAGCCTCTCCCAGACAGATTGAAAGGACCACTCTATGGGGCCACCTCCTTAAATCCAGACGGCGACGCGTGGGATGTTTGTGATGTTGCTGGTGCTGCTGGATCATGTTGGTGACATCTTTGAAGGGTGCATAATCTTAACTGAGATTCGAACGGTTAAGTCGGAAGATGCAGAATGACATGGAACGAGAATGGTTAGGAGAGGCCTCAATCCGATAAAAGACCTTCGATTTCCAAAGTTCTAGGCACCTTTCTTGGCAGCAATACACCCAGCTGGTAGAGACCTGGTTGCGTTCATTCTTTTGACCCAAGCTTTCGTTCATTCATCCATTCGCTCTTTCGCCGTTGCAGCACTGCATTCACCCACTATTTTAAGCGAAATTTCCAACCGCTAAAGCTGATCTTCACCATGATTGCCGGTCATATCTCCCACTTCGCCGTTGCCCTTCTCGCAACTCTCTCCGCAGTTGCGGAGGGCAAGGAAGCCAAGGCATGCAAGGCACACCATAGCGTCAAGACTCACCACCACCACACCAAGCATGCACATAACTCGACCGCCGCCGGTGTCAGCCTGCCTCTCAAGACTTCCAGTGGTCTTCCCACCACAACCCTGGCCACTCTCGTCCAGCCCACTGTCCAGTCCTCGCTGGTGAAGGCTGCCGAAGCCGACCCCGAGACCACTCCGGGCAACCCCATTACCGCGCAAGAAGCGGAGTCCACGTCTCTTCCGACTCCGGTGTCTACCTCCGCAGCTGCTGTTCAGACAGCCTCGTCCGAGGTGTTCATCGGCCTGGGCACCCGTTATGGCCTCTCTGACGGCTGCACCGAGGAGGACTGCTGGCAGAATGGCGCCTGCAGCTTCGTGGACTACGAATTGCCCGCTGGTCTCGACGGGTCCACCTGTGTGTCGGATGCCATCTTCGACAACGGCGCCAACTGCGGTGGCTGCATCTCAGTGACTTACAAGGGCAAGACTCTCAAGATCATGGTAAGTCTAATCGAAACGAAATACTTCCCCACGCGAACTCCATATTCGTTGACTGACACGACAAGGTCACCAACCGAACCGGCGGTAACGCGACCCACCTGGACATGACCCCCGATACCTGGTCCAAGTTGACGGACGGATACTCTGGCGGCGGTGTCGACGGCATCGAGTGGGAGTGGATCGCCTGCCCCCTTCCCGAGTCTTCTCCCCTCCAGGTCCACATGCACAAGGGCGCCTCTCAGTACTGGTTCGCGGCCACGATCGAGAATGCCACCCTCCGAACCAAGAAGGTCGAGGTCAGCAGCGACGAGGGCGCGACTTGGGAGACTGCTACCCTTCACGACCCCAACATGTGGGAGCTGACTGGCACCCTCCCGAGCGCTACGGCCTGGGTCCGCGTCACCAGCATCAACGGCGATGAGGTTATCGTCAAGGATGTGGCTCTTGAGTCTGGAAAGGTTACCAAGGCCACCGAGAACTACTAAAGATGGTCGAGTGGCATGGTTGTCTGGTGTGTGAGTGAGTTTGATACTCTGGAGGTTCTCACTGTTTCTTTCGTGGCCATAGGCTGGCTGTTACCCTTTCATTTTCTTGTGTATACCTAGTTAAACATCACCAAGAAAATTTCAAGTCTGAGCCCAGATGCTCTCACAGATTGTTGGTCTTTTATTCGCTGTAAAAAGAGTGCATTCCGTTTGATTTGAGATAGCGACTTTGAGAATATCGTACGCTATATCACCCAAATTCTAGTGTGATGGTACGAAGTAGCCGGCTTCCATTACCTACGTGTGAATAGTTCTCACCCTGGAAGTCATGAATGCGCTCCATAGCGTGCATCCATTGTGTTTAGTGGCTCTAGGAATTGCCAGCCCGCCGACAGCCGCCAGGGTCTGGATTCCTAGCGCTAGATTATCGCCGGAGACTGCTACAACGGAATTTGGTGGGGAGACACCTGATGTGACTCCACTGTTGGGAAGGACCACGCTAAAACAGGCAATCTTTGGCGGTGCTTGTCTTCCGCCATGCCTCGTTCGATTTCTCCTATTTCAACAATCTCCAACCTCACCTTATCGCAAACATCATCCAAGTTGACCGCCGACTAGACCTATGCTGCGAGCGGACGCGAGAGGAACTTTGAGTTGCTATGTCTGAACGTGTCATACGTAGACGTAATGTCACTACGAGAGATCGCACCGGCTGTGTCACCTGTCGCGCCCGCAGGTTGAAGTGCGACGAGAAGAAGCCAAGCTGTAACAATGTGCGCTCTCCACTTCTCGTCGCAATTGCTGGCTCGTTTGCTAATGGAATCTTTGCCCGCAGTGTACGCGCCTAAACCTTGATTGCGGTGGCTATGTCACTCCGATAAAGTTCAAGGATCAAACAGATCTATGGGAGCGAAAGCAGAGGAAGAAACGCGAAGCCAAGAAGGCCGCGAGTGCAAATCACCAGAGCCCCTCATCACCTGTGCCGTCACGGAGTACCCAGCCGCCAGCAGCGGCACCACCATCGTCCCAACCCGGCCTCAATCTCGGGGACATTCAAGACGATACCTTCTTCTCTGTTGACGACACCCAAGACTTTCTGGCAGGCTCACAGGAGCAATCGCTTTACGAAGCCGCCACATCGTTAGCATTGATTTCGGAGGGAATACCGCGCGAGACTGGTGGTCATGGCGAGACAGAGACGAGCGACCGCTCGCCGTCCCACCACGCTGTCAACTCAGCGCCCACAGCATCAGTGAACGTTGCTTCCTCAATACATGCTGCTGGAAATGAGACAACACCAGTTTTTTATGGAAATGACCATTTTCCAAGTTGTACTCCGATATATCAACCTCAAGACTCCCCCAGAGTGTGGGCTCAGCATCCGGACGAGTCAAATCGGCAGCTGACTTCAGTGCCAACCATATTACCTGGAATCATTGAGAGTAGCAAGTTTCCAGAAGACATGATCTACTACCACCACCTCCGAGACAGCTCGCCTTATGGCATCTTGTCAATCCTGTCTCTCGGCGATATCCTACAAGAGGATCAACTGGATAGCGCCTTCTTCCATGCTGCGCTGGCCTTGTCGGCCCTCGATATCTCCCTATCCGGACCTTCAGAAACACTTGCTAGCAAAGCTAAATTGCAGGCACTGGATCACTTCGTTGCTGCTCTTGGCACCGTGCGCATGGCGCAGCTGGATGACGAAGGCGTCGCAACCGGATGTCCACCAAACCAAGACAACGCTATATCATGGTTAGCAACTGTGCTGTTGCTCGCGAACTTTGAGTTACAACGGGGGCAAATGAAGCTTTGGTATATCCACAGCAGAGCCGCAGTCACATTCCTTTCGCAACATCTCAATCGCGTACGAGAATCTTCCGTGGGAGAGTCTCTCATCCGTTCGTTCTCTCGCATAGCCGCTCTTCTAGACATCTTCGACCGCGCCTACTCTGTTAGATACAGCATCGCATCGCCAGATGTCTCAGACTCACTGACCGCATCGCTTGTCAACTCGCCTCAGTCAGCCGACAGACTCCTGTACATCTTGCCCCGAGTCATCAAACTTGAGGAAGAATGGAGGAGTAACCCGCAACATGACCTACATTGGCGTGGTCAAGCGGAAGATCTGATCCAAGAATTGAAGGCTTGGAGGAACACCTTGAACGACTGCGACGTGCCGGCCTTACATGAGCACACGGCAAACCCATTCGATGAGACCGTCGAAGGCCCTGGCATCGCACTTCGACCTCTCAGCATCCCTCGCGCCCAAGATCCCGTCAAGGCGGCTACGACCTTTATGCACTACCTGATATCTCTACTACGACTAGAAACACGATATCTTCCCGGTGCAAGACGAGAATTGCCACCTAACGCGAAGAAGATCATCCTCCTCGTATGCAGGCTGGCAGCCGGTGTTCCTTACGCATCATGCGCCGCCGTCAACGCGTACGGGCATGGTATGCTTCCGGCAATGATGAACGCGTACTACATGTCTGAAGATGTAGACTTGAAGACGTGGATTAAGGAGTGGATCGCCGGATTTCCGAGGGAACGCGAGGGCATCTGGAATGTCCGCCACGCCCACAGGGTATTGGGCTATGTGGACGAGGAGTACACCCGCCGCGGCTCACGACACAACTGGGAAATCATCAAAGTGCGCATGGTCGATTTAGAGGATGACGCCACTCCCGAAGACGACGAAGAAGGGGACCCCGATCGGTTCTCGGTTGAGGTGTATTCGAGGTGTAAGCGGGGGTGGAGCATCGACTTTGTAGAAATACCATAAGAGGCAATTTTGATGCACGCTGGCAAGGTGGGTTCGCTGATAGCTTACGATAGCGTAATGAGATGAAGAGATGGGTCCAACTTCGCTCGGCAACCCCGTCGATGTCCAATTTTTTCTGCAAATTCGACACCGAGAGGACCCGGCGCCGGCCGAGGCAGACTCCACCGTTCCCACTTGTCGCGCTACGTCCGGTGACGGCCCATTCGCGGTGGGTTTTGTTAGCGCCCTCGTTCTTCCTTGCCCGTTTGGGTAAATTCATCCCGGCGGGCAGCCCACGATGGCCTCGGGATCATGCACCGGTTGCCAACCATGAAATCTTGGAAACTTGCGCTTGCGATTGCGAATGTTCCCGCCTCTGACATGGGCTTTCTGCTTTCGGGCTCACTTCCTAGGCGACTATCCTTTCGCATGCTGTGTTGCTGAATATTACTTTATCGTCATCGTCAGCACATCTTTAACGTCACCTATGCCCGGCATTGTACCAAATTCAGTCAGACAACCTTCCAGACTTTTGGTATCACCATCACCATGAGCCCCAGCGCAACGACCACGACTCCCGGCGCGGCCGAGGCGCCAGCGAGCGGACTTGCCAAGAAGCAACCATGGGGAGAACTCGACGCCTCAGCGATGGTGAAGACTCTCGTCCCCGAAGCAGATCAACGTCCCGTCCCCGCCGTCGATGATCCCGTTCGTATGGGTCAAAACTGCGCCGCAGCGCATATGGTTCAAGTGCCTTGGTCAATGGAGACGGGCTGGGGAACTCCAGTCATGAGCCCGTATGGCAAGATCGCGCTGGAGCCGACAGCCAGTGTCTTGCACTACGCGACAGAGTCTTTCGTACGTCAATACCGTGACGGAACCTGTCATGTGCTTTGCAAATACTTCAGTTGCTGACAATGATTGATGGTGCAGGAGGGCATGAAAGCCTACCGCGGCTACGACAACAAACTCCGCCTCTTCCGACCCCAGCTCAACTGCGCCCGCATGGTCAAGTCCAACGCGCGAGTCGGCCTCCCGTCCTTCGACCCCCAGGGCCTCCTCGACATCATCACCGCATACATCTCCATCGAGTGCCGCCGCTGGCTCCCCGACCAGGGCTCGAACATCTACCTCCGCCCCGCCATGATCGGCAGCGGTTCCGCCCTCGGCATCAACCAGCCGCCCGAGGCCCTGTTCTTCCTCTTTGCGGTCCTGTTCCCGCAGGCGTCCCGCCTGCCGCACCCGGGAATCAAGCTTCTCGCGAGCAGCCCGGAGCACATCCGCGCGTGGCCCGGCGGCTTCGGATCTGCGAAGGTGGGCGCGAGCTATGGGCCGTCGATGGTGCTGCACGCGGCCGCAAAGGCGAAGGGGTGCTCGCAGACGTTGTGGCTTTTCGGGGAGGACAGGCTGGTCACGGAGGCTGGCGCGAGCAACTTCTTTGTCGTTTGGAAGAAGAAGGATGGCCAGGATGTCGAGCTCGTGACCAGCTCACTTGACACCGGAGTCATTCTGGACGGTATCACGAGGCGGAGTGCACTGGAAATTGCGAGAGAGCGCTTGACGAAGGAGGCTTCAGGGAAATTCACGAGTCTGGATCCCTTGGAGGTCGTCGAGAGGCCATTCAGCATGGACGAGATTGTTGAGGCACATGCTGAGGGAAGACTTGTTGAGGCCTTTGTCACTGGTACCGCGGTAAGTTCGCCCTTTTACTATTGAAGGTACGGATTGGCGACGGAGCTGTTTTGCTGACTGGTCTTGATATAGATGTTCGTTACGCCAGTGGCGCTGATCCACTACGATGACCGGGACATCAGCCTCCCGATGACTGTCACTGATGATGGGCATAAAACTCCTCATGCGAACTATTCAGCTGCTATCAAGACTTGGCTGGAAGACATTATCTACGGACGGGTCGATCACGAGTGGGGATACGTCGTCGAGGAGCAGTAATTGACTGAAGCTTGGATGATCAGATCTGAGACTTGAATGAGACAGAGAGTTAGATACTGCTTGGGTGGCTCTTTTATCCAGTCTAGAAACATGATGAATGAAGTTTCGAGGTAGAATAAGGAAATTAATGATAAACTAGATTTGATCAATTTGTAAAATCTTTGTCCACGGATCCTTTTCACATATGATCTCATCTACAGCGGAACTCACCAGTCATTTGAAACGCTGTAGAAGATGGACTTACATTCAGGCTGTAACCTTTAAAAGCTAGCATATTAATGTGTTAACATGTATTAAACTATGTCTAGTTTTACAGATGCTTTGGAACCGGCAAAACTCCGATCTTTTCGTATGGGGGCGTTCCTTTAGTTACAAAATGAAACTCGTTTTTTGTGCGGAACCTGAACACTTCCTTCTACGAGCTTAACAATCCCATCATGACGGCAAGGTAGTCGAGAAGAAGTCGTCTACTCGTTTCATGGCAATCAAAGCATGGTTCTAAGCGTTGTCACCCATTAGCAGTGGAATATCCCGTCAGAGGTATCACCAACCTTCATAGAATCGTACGTCAATCCTCCTAAGTGGGGTAGCAGAGTGACGCAGTCGTATTTTAGCAACCTTGGGCTGACTTTGGGTCTTTTCGTTGTGAGCGTCAGCGCCGAGCATACATGACAACAATTGAAGGAGACTTACTCGTTGTAATGAACGTCAAGTCCAACGCTGGAAATGACCCCTCTGTCGATGGCGTCGCACATAGCATCCTCATCGATACACTTTCCTCTTGCCACATTCACAACCCTCATGCCCTTCTTCATGTCTGAAAAGACCTCCTGCGACAGCAGGTGGTGGGTTGCCTCAGAGTAAGAGCATGTCAAGATCAGGCAGTCAACAACGGCAACCAGCGCCTGCAGATCCTTGTGAAGAGTCACAGACGGAATGAGCGCCCTTATGTATCCGTCTTCGTGTCGAATGGTCTCAAGAAGCTTCCTCAGATTCGGTCTGTCGATGCAGTGGATCTCCATGCCTATCGCTGCAGCCTGGCGTGCAACAGTCTGTCCGATCGAGCCCATGCCAATGATGCCCAGCTTCTTGCCATAAGGATCCACAGCCGTCTGTGCAGAATGTCTCAGAGCTGGAATAAACTGATCATTCCGAAGCATCCGCTCGTATCGGTTGAGGTGACGAAAGACGGAGATGATGAGGTAAGTTGCGACCACAGCAGTCGCTTCGCTGCCGCCTGTCGTATTGTGAAACTCTATGCCTCGGGCATTAAGCCCGGAAACATCTTCCTCCTCAAATCCATGACCAAAGTTAACAATCAACTTCAGAGATCTGGGGAAGTATTGCAGGGCGCGTCTGGTCCAGCCGTGGCCAACCTTCTCAAAACCGGCGGGGACGTTGAGTCCGATTTTCATGATTCCCGAGATGTCATGGCAAGCACCGCCCTTCAGAGACTCGTGGAAGTCCTTTGTGGTTGGAAAGTCATAATGGCGAACGGTGTATCGGGTGCAGAAGTCTTTCCAAAGAGTGTCAGGAACGACCCCTTCTGGTGAGCCAATGACAAGAACCTTTGGGAGTGGTGCCATGGGAAGAAATTTGAAGTTGAGAATAGACTGATTATCCTGGTTGACTTGAGAGAAGGTAGATTCATGGATCTGCATGCATTTGAATCATCAATAAAATCACCGGCGAGTTCTCTTTGCAATTTATGCCTTACTTCCTGTGAAGCTCTTCGCAGGTGCTTCTTCGTAAAAGACTGCCTATTTGGGTAAGTATCTTTCAGTGGAGTCAGATCTGATAAGAAAAACGCACCCCTGGGATGGATCTTATCCGATCTCGCTTAGCGTGGGGTCCCGGAAGATGAGCAGCTTGGAACCCGTCATCAACCCCTCCTTTCGCGTTGAAATTGGCGCCGTGGCTGATTGCGATCGAGGAGATTTTCTGAGGCTGCTTTCACACCAACATCGGCTCAATACCCTATCGGCTTGCCGCAGACACTGAGGTTGACCATGGCTGCAAGGAGTGATGCTGTAGGCGATGGCCTCACTGACTTCTATTTGAAGTGGGTTTTCTACTGAGAACTTAGGGGGACCTCGAAATCGCAGAACTGACGGACAGTAGGGTTGACGAGTTGGAGACTTCTTTCATTGAAAGTAAGTGATTTTATAGTCCGAAAAGTCCAATAATCCCTAGCTCACCTACGACTCAAAGGACTGGAAGAAGCAATCAAGATCCCTTCAGTATCTGCTTACGCAGAACGAAGAGAAGATGTCTTCAGAGTGGGTAGCTGATTTGTCAGTCAAGGCAAATTAAACTGACACAATATTAGATGAGCGAATGGCTTGCCTCAAAGATGAGAGAGTTTGGTGTGGAGGTCACACTGAAGCCTTTAGGAAAACAGCAAGACAAACCTGACCTCGAGTTGCCCCCTCTCGTCTTGGGTCGGTATGGTAGCGATCCTGAGAAGCCGACCGTCCTCGTCTACTCGCACTACGATGTTCAACCTGCTGCTCTTGAAGATGGATGGAAATATGATCCCTGGGTTCTTACCATTGAAGAGAACGGTCGGCTGTGTGGCCGAGGAACTTCGGATGATAAGGGACCTCTGATAGGATGGCTCAACATGATTGAGTCCTTTCAGAAAGCGGGCGTTGAAGTTCCGGCGAATCTCGTCTTCTGTTTCGAGGGGATGGAAGAGAACGGGTCCTTTGGCCTGCGCAAAGCCTTGGAGGAGGAAGCGCAAAACTTCTTCAAAGACATTGACGTGGTCTGCATCACTGACGTTGTATGGGTCAGCGACGAGCAACTGAGCGTTCCCCAAGGCTTGAGAGGAATCATCTTTTACCTCCTGACCATCACGGGCGCCGAACGAGATGCTCACAGTGGCGGCTTCGGCGGGCAGATCTCGGAGCCAATGACCGACATGGTCAACATCATGTCTTCGCTTGTGGATTCGAACGGCAAGATTCTTGTGCCGGGGATTTACGACACAGTGCAGCCCGTCACCGAAGAAGAGTACGAAAGCTACAACAAGCTGAACATCTCAGACGATTCCTTGCTTGGAGGGACGGGCGCCAGAAGCCTTCACCAGACCCAGGCGGACGCTTTGATTGCGAGGTAAGTTTTATCCCCTGAACGGAATCAATGAATTGGGACTGACAAGCAACTAGATGGAAGAAACCATCTCTCAGCCTTCACAGGATCGAAAACGCGACACCTGGTGCAGGAGCTGTGACGTCAATCCCCGCGAAGCTCGTCGGCAAGTTCAGCATCAGGACAGTTCCCAACATGAAATCCGAGGATATCGACAAGCTTGTTCAGAAGCACATCCGAGAGAAATTTGAGAGTCTCGGGAGCAAGAATGAACTGGACATCAACTGTGCCGACCAGAGTGACTGGTTCTACGAGAGCTCCGACCACTGGAACTACCAAGCCGCAATCCAGGCGACGCAGAACGTTTGGGGCGTTGAGCCGGTTCTCACATGCGAAGGCGGAAGGTAAAGGCGGCATCACCATGAAACGTCGGGCTCCCCAAGCTAATCTTCGACCAGTATTCCCATTGCCCTGGATTTCAAGCAGATTCTCCAGAAGAATGTGCTATTGCTTCCCGTCGGACGACCGACTGACGGAGCTCACACCATCAACGGTGCGTTCTGTCTTTCTTGTAGAATTCAAAGTTTGCTAATTATTATTGGTGATTTCAGAGAAGCTGGATAAGAACAACTAGTAAGTACCCCTATCGATTCGCAAATTTCGTTTCGCCTCGCTGACGGCCCCGACAGTATCAACGCTATCAAGTTGTACGGATCGTATCTCCAGGAGGCGCAGAAACTGTGGCGTCAGAGCAAGACGACGTCATAGTGCATCCGACAATATTGGCAATGGGTGCTCTAACTGAGGCCTGCTTTGGTTGCTAAAGCAGGACGCAGTCTCTCCCAGCTAAGGACAATCGGAGCATGGATCACGTAGGAATCGACAACATCTATCCACGAATAAAAATTTTAGTCTCTTTGCGTCGTGAGTCATGATAAGCCCGAAGAAAGAGGAAATGCGGTCTTTCGGCCACCAATCCGTCTACATCACCGAGCGATACCTGGCTCCTGAACGCGCTAGAGCAAGGATTACTGGCGCGTACCAAAATTACTCAATTAGGAAGTTATGAACGACGGAAGTGAGGGGCATCAATTGTGCGGGGCACATCTTTGGGACACGAGACAGGCTCGCGAAGTGTCAATCCGAGAGGGCTAGAGAAGAGCCCGAACACTCCCATATGTAGACAAATATTCTCAATTTTCTTTTCCCTCGACCAAAACTCGTTTTCGCATTCGTGCTCGAGCCTCTTTGCTTGATCTTGCTGTCTTTCGTTGCAGAATCCCCCTCGCCAGAAACGGCATACACATCCACCATGTTTCGACATCCGGCATCAGCGGTCGTAGACGTGTACACCAACTCCAACTTCAAGGACGTCGTTACGAAACATACCGAAATTGACGTGACGATCGACTTTGATCGAACTGTACTCGTTGGATCAACAACCATTACGTTCGAGTCAAGACTGGCGAGTCTAACTGAGATTATCCTCGACACCAGCTACTTGACCGTGAAAGAAGCTAGCGTCGATGGCACTCGAGTTTCCTGGGATTTGAAAGCTCCCAAAGATGCCAACGGGAGCCCCCTTCACGTCTATCTCGACCGGGCCTACCAGAGTGGAGAGGCTTTCAGACTTGCCGTAAGCTCTGGCTTATGAACTGATGTAGATCTCTGATATTGAGCAGACTCTCATAGATTGATTTCGAAACAACGACCGAAACAACTGGTCTTCAGTGGTTCAAGGCCTCGCAAACAGATGATAAGAAATACCCATTTATGTGTACGTCCCCAGAGCAGATGCTTCGGGCTTATCGACACAAGTTCGTACGCCGCTGACCTTTTGCAGTTTCCCAGGGAGAGCCAGTACATGCACGCTCTATGTTCCCATGCCAGGACACTCCATCTATCAAGACAACTTTCGACATGACTATTCGATCTGTCTTGCCTGTTGTCGCGAGTGGCATTCCTGAGGATGAACTCATATTTCCACCCGTTCAAGATCCCCTGGAGCTCAAGACCTACAAGTTCAAACAGGAGATTCCTATCTCCAATTATCTATTCGCAGTCGCCAGCGGGTATGTTCAATGGTCTATGAAACTGTGCAATATTTCTGATGTATATTATTTAGGAATCTTGCGGGAGAGAAGATTGGTCCCAAGAGCTATGTCTATTGTGCGCCTAGCGATCTCGAGGCCTGCAAGGCGGAATTCAAACCCGATTTGCAAGCCATCATCAAGTCTGCGGAGGTAGGATAGCTGATCTATCGATAACCTTGACTAGATGGCTGACTTGCATGATTGCAGGACCTCATCTTTGAGTACCCATGGCCGCTTTACAATCTCGTTGTACTGCCGAAGTCGTTCCACCTAGGCGGCATGGAGAACCCAGTCTTCAACTTCTACAGCGCCACTGTCGTCTCGGGTGACCGCGAGAACATTGGTGTCGTGGCCCACGAGTTTGCTCACAGCTACAGCGGAAACCTCGTCACTAACGACGCCTGGGAGCACTTCTGGTTGAACGAGGGATGGACTGTCTACATAGAGCGTCACATCTTGCGAGAACTCCGTGGGGAAGAGGCAGTCCAGCTTGAAGCCATCGTGGGCTGGCAAGATCTGCTCTACAACATTGAAGCTTACGGCGGCAACGACAGCGTGTTCACAAGTCTCGTTCTCGAGTTTCAGGGCAAGAGGCCTGACGACGTCATGTCCAAGATATCTTACGAGAAGGGCTACACATTTTTGTGCTTTCTGGAGCAGCAGGTGGGGAGAGAGAAGTGGCACAAATTTGTTCCTCACGTAAGCGATCTTTGGCTCTTCAGTTTTCATCCGTTACAATACACTAATGATGGCTTAAGTATTTCAAGACTTTCTTCGGAAAGAGCGTCAACTCTGAGCAGTTCAAGTGTTGCGTTCTGGAGTTCTTCTCTCAGGATGTCGACGCCGCAGCTGCACTTCGCGCAGTTGACTGGGAGACGTGGTATCATAAGCCTGGTGCACCGCCAAAGCCTGTCTTCGACTCAAACCTCTACAGAGAATGCATTGAACTGGGCGAAAAGTGGAAGATGATCTCGAACGACAGCACCTTCATGCCCTCGTCTAAGGATGTTGAAGGCTGGACCGTGGGGCAATTGTTGGTCTTCCTCGACCTTCTCATCGAAAGTTCCAGTCCTATCCCCAAAGGTTCTAGCGAGACCCTGGGCTCTGTGTATGGCTTGCGATCTTCTGGGAACTTGGAGGTGGTCAGCCGCTACCTCCGGGTTGCACTACGAGCCGGCGACGAAGGTGTTTTGAAGCAGACCGAAGAGGTTCTTGGCCAGACGGGTCGAATGAAGTTTGTCAAGCCACTGTAAGTCTTCTTACTGAGATGGCTTCTCTTATGCGAGGGCTAACGTACTGTGCACCAGGTTTGAGGGGTTGTTGTCAGTCAGCGAAAAGTTGGCTGTGGAGTTATTTGACAGACACCGCGACTTTTATCATCCGACATGTTTGAGATTGCTGAGAAACGTGCTTGAGAGACATGGGGTAACTATTGACTAATTTGAACCTTCAAAAGTTCCTCAGGCTTTGTTTTTGCACATGTGATCTAGACTAGTCTTATGGATAAAGTCATCATCGACAAATTTGTGTGGTCACCACTGGCCAAATGTAGATTCCGGCCGAACGTAGAGAAGCCCCTTGGAATACTTGTACATACTATGGTTATCCAAGGGTATCGTGTGTTTTGAGCTGTTAAAGTCATGCGCCAAAAGAATGGTAGAATGCTTGTGGCGTGTGAAGAAACAGACCCGGCCTTTCAATGTAATAATGAGGTACCATATGAGACGAAATCGGACTTATCGCAGACGAAGATCCAGACTCTTGAATGGCGGGAAAGAGTCACTCGGCTTTATGCACTGCAGCAGATGTAAGCCCGATCCTCGCTTACTCCACGGGGCCCAACTCCGAAGCGGCAGAAGTGTTAGGCGGCTAGCGACCCGGACTTAATTGCTTCAATGTTTATCTTCTCGACCGAGTCGTTGGGCAAAAGCGAAATGCCCAGTATTACTTATTAGAGCTGGGTTGCGCTGTTTCCCTTCCAGAGTCAGTAATTAACTCTCTTGGCATCAGCGCAATACTACTGTCGACCTCGCCGAGCTAAATCGCATCCCTGCAGTATGTCGTTCCCTTACAAGGAGGTTCTCCTGGTGGGCGCCACCTCTGGGATCGGCGCGGCTATGGCGGACAAACTTGTTCAAGAGGGTATCAAAGTCATCGCAGTCGGTCGTCGCCAAGGAAGACTCGATGCGTTTGTCCAGAGGCATGGGCCATCCAGGGCAGACTCGATCTGCTTCGACATCACAGACCGAGCCGGGTTGGACAACTTCGTGAACGAGTAAGTTCTCTAGCATTACTATAGCGGGTTAGACAGCCGAACTTACAGAAAGTCAGAGTCTGTCGCAAGTTCCCCGAACTGGATTGCGTGTTCATCAACTCGGGCATACAGAGCCAGATGAGGCTTTCCAGACCCAGCAGTGTGGATCTGGACGCATTTCGTAACGAGGTCAACACCAACTTCCTCAGCGTTGTCGATATTTCCATCAAGTTCCTCCCGAGGCTCCAAGAGAAGGAACTTTCCACAGGATTAATATTCACCGGAACCCACCTCGCTTTAATTCCCGCTGCCACCTTACCGGCGTACTCGGCGTCTAAGGCGGCGCTCCACTCTTACGTTTATAGCCTTCGAGAGCAATCAAGAGGCTCCAACACTAAGATTATTGAGATTTGGCCGCCCGTTGTTCAAAGTGAGTGCAGGCCAAGGGTCCCTTACCTCCACGCCCGACTAACTTTGGTAGCTGAGTTACATGACTACATGGGCCAAGAGCGAGGCCGATCCATGGGGATGCCTGTCCAGGAGTTCACTGAGAAGACCTACTCCCAGCTTGTCGCTGGGTGCGAAGATGTGCTGGTCGGGTCTGTTGGGCCAGAAAAGCCTTACTTAGAGCTATTCAGGACCCGGAAGCAGCAGACCGATGATCTGACAAAACTAGTACTGTCTCATTTTGAGCTGTAGCCTGTAGTTTTGTTGGGGGCCAGAGACCATCTGTCATGATGGGTCATGGATGAGCTGAATGCAGATGACAGTCACACAGAAGGATTGACACCCTTGCAAC
Source organism: Colletotrichum theobromicola (assembly GCA_014705045.1). Lineage (NCBI taxonomy): Eukaryota > Fungi > Ascomycota > Sordariomycetes > Glomerellales > Glomerellaceae > Colletotrichum > Colletotrichum theobromicola. Next base: position 207,155 of record JABGLZ010000783.1, read on the forward strand.
ACAAAGGCAGACACCCTGACATCCAAGCATTCCGTGGGAAGGTGCATGACGTCGCACACCCTTTTGCGGGGTGTAGCGATGCAACCGAACTGAATTCCTGTTAGCGCCTTGCGAGCCAATGAAAAGCTTTTTTGGAGAAGGTTTGGGGAATACGGAGAACAATCTGGGGAATGTTCGTACATGCTAGTACCCCGACGGGATGGTTTCATCAGACTTGAGCCTCGGTTTTTCAAGCTGGGTTGTGGAGGATTCATGTGATGACATTGAGCGCATCAACGGCGATGTTACACCCACTCAGTCAATAGAGACCGCCATCACAAGCACACACACACATATTCGAGAGGGAGCGTTAGGAGTGGAACCGCGAACTAAATAAGTTGACCATCAAATGCTTGCTTGCAATAATCCAAATTCAAATGTATAGTAAACAGGAAGAGAAATTTTGGTCGTGGTCATACGTCATCAAATCCAAGCCTTTGCCACTACATGTCCCCAAAGTGAGTCGCAGGCCACCTCTTCCTCCAAGCTGGTCCAAACACGTAGACTACCGGAATGAACACAGCGAACGCAGAGATCAATCCCGTATAGATCATCATCGAATGGAAGTAGCCCATTTCGACAACCCAATCAGAGATCTTGAATGACAGTGCGAAGGCCAACAAAGCCCTGAAGGAGGCGATGTTGACCAACGCAGGGCCTGCCAGATGGGGGTAGCATTCCAGGACGTAAACAGCGCCGATGGAGTTGGCACCCAAGAAGCCGAAAGCCATCAAGCCCAAGCCGGTTAGGAACGTAACCCAGGAGTAGTCCTTCTGATTCGAGCCGGCCAGACCAAAGATGACTGCTCCAATGATACCAGCTGTGGTCGGGATGATGAGATTGATGAGTTGATTCTCAGGTTCTCTCACACCGCGCTTCATCGCGAGGCGGTTGGCCATCCAGTCAGCAGCCTTGCCAGTCACCAGGGCCACTGCGACGGCTGCAACGAGAATGGGAAGGAGGCAAAGTCCGAGGTTCATGAAGTCCCATCTAAAGGGATGGTTAGTTGTGACGTAAAGTTATCTTAGGTATTGGATGACTTACGACCAAGGTGCCGTCAGCAGAGCGGGAGCAACAGTGTATCCAGCCGCAAAGGCACATGCGATCATTACACTGTTGAGCATCGTAATGAAAAAGATCTGAGGATAGAAGAACGTGCGGAGAGTGTCAACGAAGGCGTTGAAGCCCTTGCGCCACTCCATTCTACCGTGAAACATGGCGATGTTGTACCTGAACGTTCTAGGCTCACGCAACTGCCCGGTCTCGTCCCTGGGGACGCCGTCTGAAATAAAGTCAGCTTTGACGTGTACTAATTTAGTCTCCATGATGGATTTTGCACTTACTCATTTCGGCACGGGTACGGTCCCATCTCGTCTCAGGCATGAAGAAGTAGACGCCGACGAGGAAAACGGCGGCGCCCATTGCCGTGATGAAATACATCCAACGCCAGCTGAGGTTGATGATCATGTACGGAGCCGCAATTCCGAGAATAATGATGATCAAACCCTGGGCAGCGAAGATACCAGAAATCCAAGCATTACGTTGATGGACAAAGACCATATCCTGGATGATGAAAGGGATCAAGCTTTCGACAGTACCAGCACCAAGGGCCTGTAGGCAACGCGCCAGAAGGTGAGATGCCAGAGATTGACTGGAGCCAGCCCAGAGGGCACCGATGATGGCGAGGACGCCGGTGATGAGGACGACTGGGCGACGGCCGACTGAAATGGCCAGCGGTACCAGGAACAGGTTGGAAAGTCCGATTACCAAGACAGGAAGAGATGCTAAGAGATAGACGTGAAAAATTGGTGGTGCTCCTGGGAAACTAGAGAGAAGCTTGAGAGGATCGGTGTTGGCGGGAAGGCCCCCGCCAGATGTCAGGTCTTTGAGGATTTTCGGGTTAAGGCCGGCGTATTCGACGGCAAACACTGGTAGCATAGCACCCAGAATCAACTCGGCGGCGGCAGCCAAGGCTCCGAAGCAGCAGAGGCAGAAAGTTCCCAGGAGCTTTCGGGACATGGGGAGGTTGAGGGGATCTCGCGGGTCCTTCGTCGGTGCGGGTTGCAGAATGAGTTGGCCATTTCTGTAGAGGGCCGCGTCCCGGGCCTGCGCTTGCTCATCGAAATCGAATGTAGATCGTGAAGTTTCGACCTGCTTCAATTTCCGGATCTCAGTCGATGAGCTGTTGTGTTTCCGAAACCTGTCTGTCTGGAAGTGATGTTGGTCATTTTTGTCGTTCTTGTCGGCATCCCGAGCCCAGGATGGTTCGAAGAGGCTGGAGCCGTTAGATAATCGTGGATCTTGGGCCGCGGCCGACGGTGAGACTCTTTGATTTCTTTGTGAATCCATATTTTTCTGCGCAGTGAGTCGCGTTATCTGTGGTGTGCAGAGTAGAAAAGAGGGATGCAGGATGAATGTATCGGGGGAAACCGACTTAAAAATATTAATAAATGGCTTTGAGGAGCTTGTTGGTGCCACCAGCCAATCTAACCAGCCAATCTAAAATGAACACAGACCATGGCGCTATGACAACCGAAACATGTGTCCTGACTGGACGGCCAGTCTATGCACCACGAAGAAAAAGGTTAAGCGGATACTTTCTGGATCGTTACTAAATGCCGTGGCGGTTGTGCTTGAGATTAGGTAGCATGCTACTGTTGCCACACACCTTCGTGGCTCTGCCCAGAGTGGCTTTGCAGAACAATCAGATGAAAGGAAGACAAAGAGACGCATCCACACAGACACTGGACTGGATGTCGCGCCCTTACCCCGCAAGGTCTGGCCCACCGCTCAGCTTCCGAGAGTCTAAATTCGGTTTCCCCTTCAATTTGAGTTATTCCAGTCATAGGATGTTTCGTATATGTCATTAGATCCGTGTTGGTGCATACTTTATATTCTCACATATGCCGTCCTCCAGCATCCTCGGCAACAAGACTGGACGAACACATGCTCCGAAGACCTGTACTTGATTTGCCCATTTGGGCGATATCGTTTCATGGATGTCATACAGTCGTCATGCACCAAGTCCAGCTGCCCTTTTATAATCCCAGGATGGATCTTCAGATCAAGGGTTGCTTGTCTCTTTGGCTTCTATCGGGCAGCAAGCGATGTGGGGGGCTGGTTTGGCCTGTGGGGGTGGTCTGGGGATGATCTGGGGACGATCTGGGGAATCTGGGGAGAAGAAGAGGTCATTTTTGACGTCAGGCGCGCGAGGGCATGAAGGAGGTATACTCGGTATCTATCATTCCTTGCTAAGCGAGCTGAATGGAGGGGTGACTGGCGAAACAATCGTGACTCTGACCTAGATGAAGCTCAGCTCCCACAGATCGCCAAGTCGTGAGTTATCCTCCGCAAGCCCACCATGAACGATTACAGAATTTTGTACAACATCGGCATCAAACCATCCTCTGGGATCAGGATGATCACCTTGCGTTTCGACCTTTGACCACGTCTGTTCCTCCACATCGAATGCCCAAACATCAGCCAACATCTTCCCGGCTCCGGCGTGGCCAAGGGAGCTTGGGTCCCGCTCTCCGAACAGAGTGACAATGTGGGTCTTCTCTTGGACCCTTACGGTGACCAAGGCCGAGACACTACGGGATTCAGGACCGCTGATACCGTCCGGAGCAAAGGCAACCGTAGTCCAGGACTGCGAAGCACAGTCAAAGATATCTACGGACCCGCCCTGCTCGGTCTTTCCATCAAACCCGTTCATCCGATAGAGCTTGCCGTCGTGGTACGTGATCGAGGGTCCTCCACGAGCTGGCGGCGGTGCGTCAGGAAGCTGGGCCCAGCTCTTGGACGTCAGAGTGAAACGCCAGAGATCAGCCAGACGTCCCTTCTCCGGGCAGCCAGCATGGACATAGACATTATCAACACCATCAGACGCAATGGAGTGGTAGCTGCGTCCAGCAGGAAAGGGAGAAGACTCGTCTCCGGCGGGCTCGATCAGGTCCCAGGTGTTTTGGGATGGAGTGTAACGCCACACGCAGCCGTTCTCCTCAAGAGGTTCCATTGCGAGACCACCACGGCCGGAGAAGATGTATAGCGCATCGTTCAAGACGGTGCTGGGAGATCCAACGCGCGGAGAAGGAGCTTTGGAAGGAACCGGAATCGTACGAATGGCTGCTGGCCCTATGCAATACACAAGACTTCTGGTCAGACATGATATCAACGGCATCGGGGGAAAAGCAGACGTCCGGGTTGCTACCTTGATGATCTTTCAACTCGACAACGTCAACCTGGTTGTCGACTGGCTCTCTGGGAATAAGCTCGCCTCCAAAGACGTACGCCCGGCCGCCAAGAACCGACACCGCCTGAGAAGACCGACGAAGGCGATCACCAGAGGCAACACGGGTCCAAAGAGCAGATATTTTCGCCATCTTGGTTTTTCGAGTAGTCGTCAGGTTTGGCTTGAAACGTTCTTCCCCGAAATAGACCTATTGAACGTACCAAGGGACGCAAGTTTATATGAATTCGAACATTCTATCGTCCTGGGCGTGATGACTTCGGGACAGGGATTGGAACGGGGCGATCGGGATGGGCAAGTTTAGCCGCACCTTGGCCCCTACACGGAGGGACGGAGGCTCCGTACCCTATTGACGAGTCTAGAAGAATTGCCGCATGCTCTTGGCAATCACAAAGGCCGGATCGAACCATCAAGTGGATTATGGTCACCCAGAGCTCGGTGCTGTGAGCTCGGGGCTTGCCGTCTATGAGTTTCGCCGCCAAATTGCTGAGAATGAGCCTGATCAGGGTGGGTAATCGGATGCAACACACATGCGTGACACCAACATGCAACGGCCTGTATCTTCCGTAGGTTGCGTGACAAGTAACCCCGTTATATTTGGCTACACGTATAAAAGTAGAGAATGGCGAGGCTGTGTTCGCGTTGATATGTTCTAAGGCAGCGGTATTTCAAGACTCAAGAGCTACCTTCACCTCACTTGCCAGCCTAAGACCAAATGAGTAGTGCCGGGTTTCAAGCCAGCTTTTCAAGATGGTATTCAGTTATTATAGTGTATTCATGGCTGTCAACGCCTTAGATTTCCTCAACATCTTTACCGTCGTTAACGACCGAACGGGGGCTGCGAATGGCTTAAGGGCCTCAATCAAAAGACACTTGAGAGAGAAAAATAAGCAAAGCACTATCGTCATCACTGTCCTTTGTAGCATCTGGGGTTCAATAGTCGGCTTGTTCATCATATTCGTCTGCATTGGCGCCATGAGGGCATATCGTCACCCCGAGAGATACGGACCGCGGAACGGTTCTGAGCACCAAGCAGCTCAAACTCGGATCCATGGAATTACTCGAGCAATACTGGACACTTTCCCGGTCATAAAGCTTGGAGGCGCGGAGCACTCAACTTCTGATATCGAGCTACAGAAAACTACGGCTGAAACTCCAACCAAGAATGATGGCGAGACTAAGATCTGCAGTATTTGCACAGAAGACTTTTCCGCCCACGACAACGTGCGCGTGCTTCCTTGTGGGCATGATTTCCATGCAGCATGCGTTGATCCATGGCTGATGACTAAATCTTCTACATGCCCACTCTGGTAAGTCAGAACCTCGTCCTAGGATCGTCCTTCGTCTCATGCGATAAGGTATTTCCATTGTATGCCCGCGATGCTAATTCGAATATTCGAATGAACAAGTCGACGCGATCTTGATCCGAACAAGACACAACAGAGTGGACAGAATGGAAGCTCAGCTTCACTGAGTGAGTCACACGAGAGAGAAGACATGCGTCAGACAGTCCTTTGGATGAGGTTGGCCAACGTCTAGGTCAAGAAGGCATGCTTGTCGGAGCTTCATAAGGCCTGTAATTACGTTTTCCTGACTGCAAAGCGAGAATTGGAGCTAAAGGCTGGAAACGTTGCCTGAACAATGCCCTAGGCGATCCCATCCGTTCAACCACTCAATAACCAAATCCACTTTAGCCTCACCTCCCTCCTTAAGAGTAGTCAGACTGCCAACATCCCAGGGCTAGCTGGCTGATCGCGGTCATGTTCGTGATGGGCGACACAGTAGTCCTTTCCGAAGTCAGGGCATTCTGGGCCACACACTCTGGGATTCTTCGGATCGCCCCTGAATCCATGAGTAACCCTGGGCGGACTTATGTCTCCCCTGCGCCTCTGCTTCGTCTCATCTCTCTCTCTTCTTCGTTTCCTTTTGGTTTTGGCATCTTCTGCACCACCAGAATGATCAACGGCAGGACTACCGTCGGTAACTGCTGTCTCTTCTTTCTTTTTCTGCCGTCGTTTCTTGATCAGATGCACGACGCCCCATACAGCCCCGACGACGGTGTATATGGGAAGGCAGACTACTTGCGCCCAACCCGCAGCTCCCAAGAATGGTTCCAGTCCATATTTACCAGTGTCCGGTTTTGAAGCCTCTTCTCTCTTATTGATATTGTGCAAGGATGGCATGTTTGTCGATGAGAAGGCTCACTACGGCAGGACCCTCTGTCGAAAGTGAGTTTGCCTGAATCGAAGACTACACGTAACGGATTTGAAGTTAGCATCAGTTGAAACGTTGTCTGCTTGTTAGCCATAGCTTTCCTACCCACCTGCTGGATCTCTTTGTTTAATCTTCTCCTTTGGCCCCACAGAAGACTGATTCTTTGCGGCAGGGCTGGGGTGAGAAAGGACTATGTTATCCTCAAAGCACAATGGATCTGACAACATGAGAGGTTTTGCGGAGACGGGGCAGGGGGCAGGGCTTCGACAGAATGTTTGCACTACCACGAACCTTCAGGCTCCATCTGACAGATGACATCATGACAACATTGGAGAGTGCTTGGTCTCACCAAAGCCGGCGTGCGACCACCGATTTGGCGTCCAATCACTGATTCACGCATGTCGCCAAGATTGTGAACTAGATAACTATTGGTGACCGCTCGATTACTGCATTTTTTTCAATTTTGGTCTCCTCAACAACTATATGAAATGACCCTAGTAATAAGTCGGCAGTGTGTTCATATCGGAGGAGGCTCGAATTGATACCAAGGAAATGACCAAAAGGCTGGTTTCATCACCCAAATCGCGAGGTCAGTGCCAATCTTTCGGAAGCTCGAGTCACCGCAGTCTTTTTGTCAACGAGTCTTTTTGGCATCAATTTCATCATCATTTCATCGAGACAGATTCAAAATGGATAGACACGGAGTAGACTACTCGGCCGACCTAATCTGCATGACTTTCGGTTTCCGACACCCATAATTGTGGATGTCGCCTCAGGAAACGGAGGCTAGAAGGCTCCGATGGGTCCAGCCATCAACTCCAGTTGGGTGAGATTGTTATATAAGCGGAGGTTCCGACCGCCGATTACAAAGGAAATATGGCTCCTCGTTCCCCATTCGGGGACCCTGACCGCACTAGCGGATCCGCCTGCTTGGGTGTAGGGAAAGTCTGATCACGATCGAGGCAAGTTTTGGCGAGTTGAACCCACGGTCGGTCTGCAGCTGGCGTGACTTTGATCACTAGGAATGGACCCAGCCATTAAAAGCAGGCGAGATCATTCGCAATCTCGGCATACTCGTCGTTACCACGCAGTTTTCCCCATGGATGCTAAAAATGCTGATCACTTCCCTCGGAAAATATTAGTGAGCTGGCTGTGGTCAGTCCTGTTTTGTTGGATTCGCCTTGAGCATTGAAGCGCCAATGTGCCGCAAGCCTGACGCCGATTCCTTCTACTCGAGTTTGCTCACTTCCCTTTATTGAAGGAACTTTCACAGGGACATCACCATCCACTTTGTCCAGTTCCTTCCGAAACAAGCTCATCTCCGATTGCAGCTATGGCAAGACCGCAAATTGCCAGCGACGAAGAGGGTATCGACTCTCATGAGCGAGCAGCTCTCCTCCATGTCGACTCATCCTCCACACAGAACAACACGAAGGATGGGGTTCCTACTTGCATCACTCGCGGTCTATATGTGTCGCACTTCCTGTCCACGTGGAATTCTCGCGTCTTTGAATTCGGGGCGGTGCTTTACCTGGCAAAGATCTTTCCAGGGACATTGATGCCAATGTCAGTGTATGCACTCACGCGTGGGCTGTCAGCGATTTTCTTAGCCTCGGCCATTGGGCAGTACATCGATACTGGTAACCGTCTCAATGTCGTCCGCGTGTCGATTGGTGTGTCCATTCCCTACATTAGACGGGCTTCATGGGTTAACATGGCACAGTATTTCAACGTCTGGTCGTAGCGGCTTCATGTGTCGTATTCTATTTGATGAAGACCAAGCTTTTGTCTGGCGCAACTGTGGATATCGGCCTCTTGGTTCTCACCTCATTTTTCGCTTGCGTCGAAAAGCTGTGCTCTATCATGAACCAGGTTTCAGTCGAGAAAGACTGGGTATGTTTCGTCACGCATTGTCTGATCTCAAAGACAGAATGAAGTACGATTGACCGTCATCCAGGTGGTCGTTGTGGCTGACAATCATACGCCTTCGCTGCGAACAATGAATGCGCAAATGCGCCGCATCGATCTGCTCTGCAAGCTCCTCGGGCCCCTATCCATCGCTCTAATCGACGGCATATCGACGGAAACTGCCATCACCTTCAACTTCGCCATGGACATCACTTCTGTAGTGATCGAGTACCACGCCATCGCACGCGTTTACTACGATGTCCCAGCACTACAGGCGAATAAGTCTGGCAACCACTCACCCAATTTGACCGCTGTGGAACCTCCTCGAGCTTCAACCAGCCGACTGGACGGATTGGGCCAACGCTTGACGTTCATCGCAAAGAAATCCGTGGATGACGTGAGGCTCTACGTTCGTCATCGCGCGTTCCTCCCGTCTTTTGCCGGTGCTTTGCTCTACCTGACTGTATTGAGCTTCGGCGGTCAGATGGTTACGTACTTGCTCTCCACTGGATACTCCGCTACCGAAATCGGCATTGCGCGAACTCTCAGCGTGGCCTTTGAGGTCCTCGCTACCTGGATTGCGCCGTGGCTGATGGAGCTGATCGGTCCCGTCAGGGCAGGCTTGTGGCTAAGCAGTTGTCAAGTATCCATGTTGGCTGTTGGAACGGCAATCTTCTGGGTATACCAAGACCAGCCTTGGCTTTCGGCGACTGGCCTGGTTGGGGGTACTATTCTCAGCCGTGTTGGACTGAGAGGATTCGATCTCTGCACTCAGATCATCGTGCAAGAAGTGAGTGTTACCAAATCGTAGCATATATCGCATCGCTCGGAAACTGACGAGTGAAATACAGGACGTCGAGGCTGAGCATCGGGGTGCTTTCTCTTCGGTGGAAGCAGCTTGGCAGAACGCCTTCGAGCTCGGGTCATATGCCTCGACCATCGCTTTCTTCCGACCTGAACAATTCCGTTGGCCGTCTCTCATTTCAGTTGCAGCGGTTGCTACTGCCAGTGCCGCATATACGATATTCGTCTACCTCCGTCGGGGTCATCTGCTGCACCTAGAGGCTTTGGGCAAGCTGTCATGCATCCCTGTTCGATCTAGACAAGGCGACGAGGAGAGAGTTATCGCAAGGATCACGTCGGAGACCGATATCTGAAAATCAATCAATTCAAACGCTATGATATAGGCCATGATTTATGTCAATCAGAACATCGCTAGAGGGTTGGTAGCGTTGGCAGGTCGCTGCTGTGCCACGTCCCAGTGCTCCATGATGCAGGTGCCGTCGAATCTGAAGACATCGACCACAGCAAACGGCTGCCCACCTCCAACAACATCCATTCGATAGTGAATAAACGCAACATTGTTCTCGAAGCCCTTGTTCATGATCGTGTTGTTGACAGTATTCGGGGACACGAAAGGTCCAAGGACGTCGAGGGTGTTCTGTCGGCCTGAGAGGGCGCTTGGGTTGTGCTGGATGTAGTCTTCCGAAACGTGGTTGAGCAGAGCCTTAGTCGCGTTCCTGTCCACATAGAAGGCCTGGATGAATTCTCCCAAAATGACTCGTTGCTCCTCTGGCGTTGCTGAGCGAGGCGGGCAATAGGGAGCCGATCCCTGGCGACGGTGGAGGCCAGCAGCATCAGTGGCCCAGGCGAGAGCGCTAACGCCAAGGGCGAGTATCGACGCGGCGCGCATGTCTTCGTTCGGTATTTTAACGAGTGTAGTGGGTTTGTTCGTGTGTTGAAGCCTCGGCAGGTTGAGTTGTAAGATAACCAGTTGAAGCAATTGCGAAATCAGAGTTACTTATACTCTGAGACGGAGAGCAGGTGCACCAATTGCCGAACCTCAAATAGATGAAGCAGTGCTGACCAAGACCTTTCGAAGAGAATAATTGACGGCAGTTCATCCTAACTGCGCCACGTGCAGCAATGCTAAGGAAGTCTATTCTGGTGGATCCTGCTCTGATATCATACCGAGAACAATAATAATCCTATTTTCTGCTGGCTTGTGAGTCAGATATTGTAGCGAGAGCTTCGCCTAGAATTAGTCCTTGATTCTTAGTACTTTTCTTCATAATCGTCCTGCCTATTTCGTTCGGTTGATTGACGCTTGAGTTACACTCAAAAGCGCAACCACTTCACAAGTTGCCTATCTGGAGATGCTTCCGCAACTTAATCTGTGGCGTTTGGCGCAGGAACACAGCTTTAGGGCCTGACAATACGGGATTCCCTGTTGAAGATCCCTAGGCGGTCGGCACCCTGCCGAGCCAGTTCCATGGTAACGCATGGTTCTAAGGTTTCGAATGTGGAACCACTCCCGGTTTAAAATCCCGACGCCTATCTCCCCAGGTTACTAATAACGGTCGCTGACAAAAAGATCAACGGCTGGCGTCAAATTGATTCCGAGCTGCCGTGTGTAAGTCAGAGATAGAAACAGCGATTGAGAAAGCTTCGGGTTCAACTTGACTCCTTCCGGTCATGAAGTGACTTAAGGTCTGCAATCATTACTACAGAAAGTGGGAGAGCACTATTATTGGGCCAGAACAGTCACAAGATGCGTTCAAGTCACGGCAGATTTAGCCGGACCATCTCCGGTATCCAAGTACGGGCAAAACTGTTCAGAAGCGCGTTAGTGGCTCGCGGTTGCTTCGATCGAAACACCATCGTTCTCGCTCATAATTAGTTTAGTCGCTGCTGTGGTAAAGCCACAAGAGCAAGAGGGCGGTCAGGTTTCAGCTGCTGGATATGTCGCCCTTGTATGCGTTGTCCTGTTCGCATGCATGTTCCAACTTGGCGGGGCCTTTGCTGCTGGATTTATGTCTCCGGGATTGCGACCACTCGCCTCGGTGGAACAAACGTTTCCTTTACCTTGTCGAAACAGGGGATTTACGATTTTGTCGTCTGTCGCGCGGTTCCCCCGGTGCTGAAAACTATGGGAACTGGTGGGATTTACACGTACATTCTCTTCTACGGCTGCCGTCTCGTCATGACAGCTTTCGTATGGTTTTTCATTCCCGAAACCAAAGGTCTGTCTTTAGAAGCTATGAACCAGCTTTTTGGCTTCCAAGATAACATCCAAAACAAGCATGCTGACATCGAAAGCGCTTCGCTCAAAACTTAGCCGAAGCTTGGAAGTGGATTCCAAGTCGAACACAACGGCGATTCTGTTCACAAAATCTGAACAAGTCGCTCGTCATATCAACCCCCC
>JABGLZ010000786.1:0-40186 GCA_014705045.1 Colletotrichum theobromicola
GATCCCGCGCGACGAACTCCCGACCCGTCTCCCCGTCATCGTCAGCCCGCCCACCCCGAGTAGCTCCGGTTCGCAACCACCGCTCCAATCGCTGAGAATGACACCAAACTCCCGCTCTTCCAACCCCATCCCTCCCTCGAGATGAGACTGGCCTTCGTCCTCGGCCGGTTATGTCCACGTCCGGGCTTCCGAGCACCATCCGGCGGTAGCAGCGCGCGGCTCTACTCCACCTTCCGAGGGTCCTTTCGCAGCCCCGAGGCGCGACGCATACCATGGCGGAATAAGCAGTACACGCGGCATACGCTCCGGGCAGGCGGGGCGGGCGTGAGTGCCCTGGGCACCGCGGCTTTCTTCGAGCTGTCGCAGAAGGACAACGAGGGCACCGATCAGACGGGGGAGAAGCGCATGTTGGCGGCCAGCCGCTCCGAGATCAAGAAGAAAGTCGCAGATGACGATCGCGGGGTGTCGAGGGTCTGGCACACGCTCAAGCTGGTGGTGGATGTCTACATCTGGGAGCCCATTTGCACGGGCGTGCGGTTCCTCCATCTCGCCGCCATCTTCGTTCCTGTCCTCCTCGCCGTGCCTGTGATATGGATCGGGAGGCGGCAGCCTGAGCGGGACAATGAGCGCAGCGGAACACTGTGGTGGTACGGCTTCCTGGTGCAGTCAATGGAATGGGCCGGGCCGGCCTTTATCAAGGTGAGCTTCTTCTCATTTCCAGCTTCCCTCCTCTAGTCCTAACGTAGAGCAGCTCGGCCAATGGGCGGCATCACGATCCGACATCTTCCCGAACGAAATGTGCGAAATCATGTCCAAACTCCACTCCAACGCCCCGGCGCACTCCATCCACCAGACCAAGCTCATCGTCTCCGCCGCCTTCGACGGCCGCGACTTCGCCGACATCTTTGAGGAATTCGACGAGAAGCCCCTCGGCGTCGGCGCCATCGCGCAGGTATACAAGGCCAAGCTCAAACCCGACCTCGCCGCCCCGAACGCCGACCTCCCCAACGAGCCCAAACCCCTCCGCCAGAAAGTCGCCAAGAACGTCGACGCCGCCCTCAAGAGCACGCCCCGACGCGTCCCGTCAACCTACGTCGCCGTCAAGGTCCTCCACCCGCGCGTCGAGCGCATCGTCCGCCGCGACCTGCGCATCATGCACTTCTTCGCCTCCGCCCTCAACGCCATCCCCACCATCGAGTGGCTCTCCCTCCCCGACGAGGTCGCCCAGTTCGGCGAGATGATGAAGCTCCAGCTCGACCTGCGCATCGAGGCCGCCAACCTCGCAAAGTTCCGCAAGAACTTCACAGACCGCAGCACCGCCTGGTTCCCTTACCCCTACACCGAGTTCACCACCCGCAACGTCCTCGTCGAGGAGTTCGCCCAGGGCATCCCCCTCGCCGACTTCATGGAGAACGGCGGCGGCGTCTTCCAGCACGACATCGCCTCCGAAGGGCTCGACGCCTTCCTCCGCATGCTCCTCATCGACAACTTCGTCCACGCCGACCTGCACCCGGGCAACATCATGGTGCGCTTCTACCAGTCCGCCGAGCCCGACCTCAAGTTCCGCCCGCACAACAAGCACCACCACCCGCAGGAGCAGAACGACGTCACCGAGCAGGTCCTCGCGCGCCTGCGCCCCTACCGCCACCGCGCGGACCCGGCCGCCTGGGACGCCGAGCTCGCCAAGATCGACCGCGAGGGCTTCCGCCCGCAGCTCATCTTCATCGACACGGGCCTCGTCACGGAGCTCAACGAGACGAACCGCCGCAACTTCCTCGACCTCTTCCGCGCCGTCGCCGAGTTCGACGGCTACAAGGCCGGCAACCTCATGTGCGAGCGCTGCCGCCAGCCCGACGCCGTGCTCGACAAGGAGATCTTCGCCCTGAAGATGCAGCACCTCGTCCTCGGCGTCAAGAGCCGCACCCTCGCCCTCGGCAACATCAAGATCGGCGACATCCTGCAGGAGGTCCTCGGCATGGTCCGCGGCCACCACGTCCGGCTCGAGGGCGACTTCGTCAACGTCGTCATCAGCATTCTCCTCCTGGAAGGCATCGGGCGCAGCCTGAACCCGGACATGGACCTCCTCAGCAGCTCGCTGCCCATCCTCCGGCAGCTGAGCGCGCAGAGCGGCACGGAGATGGCGAAGCATGGCGACTTTAGCATGCTGGTGGTGTGGATGGGCCTGGAGACGCGACGGTTCTTGCAGGCTAGCATTGAGGATGTGAGTGATGAGCTCCCAACCCCCACCCCCATCCCCGTCGATGATGAGATAACCAAGCTGACGAAGTACAGGTTGAGCGATGCGTCAAGTACGATCTCCTTTCACCAAATGTGTAATGTAAAGTGTACAGTACGGTTAGACGGAATGCATATCGCGGCGCAAGGGACGTGGCGGGATAGATATACAACTCATACACCAGAGGTCTCGAATCAATGCCGATTTAATCTTGTTAGACATACTTTTCCCAGACTGAGCTATGATATGATTCGATCCTGTTTGACCATGTTGATCAAGCCTCTTTGAAGCGACCAGCTACTTATACCGACACTGCAGCGATGGGCAGAGGAATCCAAACGCCAAACGCCGTACAATTTCCACTCGCACAGAGGCGCAGATGTTCTATCTATACTTCTCAAGCCTCACTTTTCATGTTGTCGCAGTCTGACACGACGGTGATGCGCAGACTAATGATTTCCCCCCCATAATTCCAATGCGATGCAACGCCCTCTTCGTTCCGTCTCCCGCTCAGCCAGAATAAGTAATCCTCAACTCCGGCCTCTCGTCCCGAAGTTTCTTCACCATGGCAGCATTAACGATGGTGTTTTTCAACGCGATCTTAGTCAGACTGGGTGCGACCGAGCGCCCAACCAGTTGGTGCAGCGGCTCTCCGGCCACGTAGTTCGGCTCAAAGTCAGCACCACAGAGGGCGAGGTGGCGTATATATTTGCACTTGGCTAGGACAGCCGCAATGCTTCGGTCAGAGAGGTAGATGCCGCCGTGGATGCTAAGATTCTCGAGGACGGGGCAGGAGGTGACTAGGCGTACGAGGCCGATGTCAGTCAGCGGAAGGCGAAGCTCAGGGGATCCGGCGGTAATTTGGACGACGCTCTGAAAGAATGATGGGCGGCGTAGGAGGATTTTGTGGATGTGAAGACTGATATTTTGTGATCAGTTGGGTATTCCATCCAAATCCAGGAAAGGGGCGAGGCGAGGGCAAAGGCAAGAGGAAGGTGACACGTACTCCGAAAACTGGAAGTTAGGACCAAAGTCAATGTAAGTGACGGGTGTATCATCTCCATCATCCATCTTCTGCGAGAACTCGGCTTCTGAGTCAACGGTGACGACCCGTACGAAGGGCTGCTTGACGATTGGGTTCGGAGTCACGAAGACGCGCGGAGCGAGGGACTCTTCGGTAGGTGCTGCTAGCTCTAGGACCTCCAGGCCCGACGGGAGAGAATCTTCGGCTGCCACGATAGGCTCAGGTCCTTCGGTAAGCGTTACAAGGTTTTCTTCGACCGCCGCCGTGGGCTCTGGACCCTCAAGGCGTAGTCGCTTTCGTTTTGGAAGATTTTCCGTGCCCTCGTTGTTCGTGATGAACTCTTCGGCATCGTAGTAGCAAGAGTTGGACGAGGCGTCGGAGCCTTCGGGTGATCGAGCTCGCTTCTTCGACATCGCGACGGTGTCGATACCATCCCCAGCTCTAGCAGCATTTTGTGCCTTTTGCTCCCTTGCAGCATAGACTTCCCTCGTATTTTCCAGCTTCATATCAAGCCGCTCTTGTCTAGTCATCGTCTGCCAGCGCTCGTTGTGTGCTATGCGCCAAGCAGACCTCTCGTCGGCACTCAGCCCTTCGGGTGCACGTATGCCACCTTTTCCAAACAATGGAAGACGGGGCGGGTGCGACCTGCCAGCGGCAGGTGCTGGAGAGCTGAAGTCAGATGATCGGCCTTCAATCTTGTCCAGGACCTGCTGTTGCATGCGAACACGTCTCTTGGGTGTCATTCTCCTCCAGCGGCTATTGTGACCTCGGCGCCATCTGAGAAGCGCTAGACCAGCGAGCCTAGACGGAGCTGGAATGCCTCCATGGCCACGGAAGGAAGGATTGAATTTCATCGGCATTGGTTGACCGTTGGTAGAAGCGCCGGCCTGTCTGGACTCCAAAGCAATCCTGATCTTCTGCTGGAGATCTATGCTCTTCATCCTGTCTTCTTTGGTGGCCGGATCGGCCCTCCTTCTTTTCTGTCTCTGCTGCATTTTCGGTGAGTCGGGTGGCTCGTGGCGGTTTCCGTCGTCATCGCCGTTGCTGCTGTTGTGGTTGTTGGCGGTCGTCATCGAACGCGTTCTCATCGTCCTCTTCCGTATTGTCACCGTAGCCGGGGATGGGAATCGGATTCAAGGTCGAGATTGATGACAATGGAGGTGAAGGCGGGAGGGACATTGATGTTTTCCGCACCTCATGTTAGAAGCATTGAAGGAAGAAGTGGTTGAAAATTTTGGGCAGTTCCTTCTGTTCAGACTCAGAATAGTGAGGTGTCCCGTCGTCGATCCTTCCGTAAGTGGCCAGTTCTGTGTCAACTTGGACAGCCCGCGGGACGCATGACAAAGCTTCCGACCGCGAAAAACATATTTCAATTAATTATATTCCTATTTACTCCTGGAACGGATAGTAGCTTCAACAGTCATGTCGCAGCTCGCCCCGTCGCCGCTTACAGTGGTTCTACCATCCACTTAAAGCCGTTTCCAAATCTCAGATATCATAAGACCACGACCAAGATCGAGGTGGTGAGTTTATCGGAGAGAAAACCTTTGCCGATTCAAAGATTGACAGGCAATAACCTCTATCAGATGTCTAGGTACGCGGCATCGGAAAGCGGTCGCCTCCAGATACGATATCACACAAGTACAACTAAAGAGAGATCCCACGGAAAGGCGTCGCATATTGCACCCCTCCACGCAGGCTGACGTGTGCGTTTTCCTAGAGGACCTGAAGAAAATCTCGACTTTTCATCCTGGGTATTGTGTTTACTTAGATAGTTAAGAACTAAGGATGTTAGGTCTGGAACTAATATTAAGGAACATGATATCATGGACATCAGGTGCCATGTGAACAGTAGCTTTTGCATGAGATACTACCCAGTCCTCCCAATAAAGATTGAAGTCCAAATAAAATTGGTAACATCAATAAATAGACAACGTTCCTGTTGGATCATTCGCCCGTCACCAACTGCGCTCTCGTATAATCAAATCTGATAAGGCCAATTTGATTAACTGCATGTACCTAGTGCATAAATCTCTACAACGTTGAATGCGAATGCAGTCTATTAGACTTGCAGTATGGCCGTTGGCAGGATCTCCGGGTTCCCAGTATTGGCCTAGAGGCCTTGGGGAACGATCGGACCACGACAATCGCGACTAGTGCCAAGTAACCGCGCGGAATCATACGCTTCCCCGCCGCTGAAGACCTCGAATAGGCGCGATACTTTCATTTCATCCTACATATCCAATGCCGAATCCTCAAATGGCATCTGGTTGTCCTTCTTGACAGCATTCTGTCAACGCGTATGTACGCATCACAATGTCCGTGAGCTGAACATCAGTGTGTTGTTATGCCTGTCAGACTCTTTGACGTCTATGACACTTGCTTTGACACTGACCCTGCGTGTTGGGGCCACTTCTGCGCATGAAAACCGCCGGTTGACAGTTGGTTGCACAGCCCCCAAACCAAATGGCTGTTGGAACGATCACTTGTCAAAACCCGGGCAGATGGAACGGCTGCAAAGACGGCACGTTTGATCACGCGGATGAAGTGGGATAATTAGACGCTGCATTAGCTTCCGCGTTTCTGAGTTTCTGTCAAATTTCTAGAATGGGTTAGTAAGGATCTGACAAGGCTGCCTGACAGGAAGATAGTTCAGTGGTTCTAGAGCCATCCAATAGGGAGGCCATTTTTCCTTTCCATCAGTTGGTGCTTAGTCTGGCGGAGGATTTATGCAGCGGCCAAGTGTGGCAGGGCCTGGCGTCGGAATGGTTCCGACTTGAGAGTTCCGTGAACCGTTAAAGGTTGAGCTTACGCATGGAAAAAGAGGCTTTGCCGTTAGTAGAGAACCACACCACATCAAATGCTACCGCTTTCTGGTCACACATGTGGAAGTGCGGAGAGACATCGAACCCCTCTTCTAGCTGCCAACTCTGTTCAATGAGCAGAGCATTGTAGCATTAGATTTTGACGGATGTCAAGATGAAAAAGCTTTCTGCGCCCGTCAAGCTCAGTCTGCGGGAAAACCGTTGCCAAGCAGCACGTCCCAAACGGGGGCCAAAGACATCGCCAAGACATCATCCGGCACTCAGCAGTTGATAGGTCGAATGAAGCCTCAAAAGCCGCAACGCCAAGCCGACAATGACGGCAAGAATACCCTGACAGTGACCAGTATAGAAACCTTTGCTCCATAAACATGCGACGTATCGCCGGGACCAGAAAGGTTGGCCCCTGACAGCTCAACCCAAACTGGGCCACACACCTGCAAAGGCAAAGATAACCGATGCTAAAATCTGCCCTACAACGGCCGTTGGGCTGACGTTGGTCAGGGACATGCCTGCTGTTTCGTAACGGCCCGGTCCCTAGAAACCAGGGCGATCTCGTTGGCTGGAGTCTCAGCTTCGTTGCAGCTGGGCTTTACGCTTTTTGCCTCTAAAGCAACTTTGGTTGGTAACCTTTGCGCTTGGTTCATGGTTCGCGCCGGGTGTGCGCCCGGTGAGAAAGTCTGTAAGAGGACTTGGTAAAGGCTGACTCGAACGGATTGTTGCGAGGCTTTCGGGCTCACGATAGTTGACAGAGGCTTCGGTGACAATAAGTGGGCGACGTCTTCGAAGCATCGTGAGTTGCCGCTAGGCGTCAACGTAGGTTAGAAGGTAGTCGCGTCGGTTGATTGCGGGGTCTCTGTGGTTGACTTCGAGATGCCCATCACGACTTGCCTGAGGAGACTTGAAAGTCGCGTTGGTGGCCATGGTTCAAACGCCACTGAACGTATTATGAGCTTTGCAGATGAAATATATGCTGTGGAGTGAAATCCGTAGTATTCACGCTGACTTGTTTAGTAGTGAGAGGGAAAACCGTCGTAGAGACTCAAATATCACTTCACTGGCACTTAGAATATCCTCAGGCTGGACCGCAAAAGATTGGCAAGTATATAATAAAATTACCGTATGTTTTCGGTGGCCGTAGTACTCATAATGCTGTCTGCATGGTGCTGTCTCGTTCACGAGGGACTCGAGGGCGAATGCGAATTAGTTCGATTCGATTACATGGCCTCCGCAAATTTTCCATCCCCGTGTCTCCTCGCCATCCCACCTCACAATATCGATCCTTCATCTCCAGCTTCCCTCTCTCTCCTCCTCTTCGCATCCGCGCTTTCAGGCCCCTCCATCCCCTGCATCTCTTCTCATTCACTTGACCGCGCCACATCCACCTCCTCCCGTACCTATCCACCTCTTGATGTCTGCCAATCTGTATTCCCGCCGCGAAACCCAGCGCGGCCGTCGTACCTGACCTTCAACTACGCAAACGCAGCAATGGCACCGTCCAAGGCTTCAGTGAGTTGACCGGTGCTCTGCTGGGCAATCGGACGCGCAATCGCAGGCACCTTGCTGAGGAGAGTGTCGCCGAGTTGTCCAGCGCTAGACTTTTGCTGCTGAAGAGCATCCCTGACGACTGGTGTGACTCCAAGCTGGTCAAAGACGGGCCTCTTCTGAGAGAGATCGCCGAGGGTAGTCTGGACCTGCTCCACGAGACCGGTGGCAGTCTGCTGCAGGCCGAGGGCACCGAAAAGACCCAAGTTGTTTGCTCCATCAATCGTAGACGTAGCGGAACCGAGTGCGGTCTGCGCACCCTGAGCGGCGTTGAGAACGGCGACGGCGGAGTTGGGGTCGGCGGCAGAGAGTGACTTCACAGCCGTGTCAAGCTTCTGGAGAGAGCCTTGAACCATGTCGAGAGCCCCGGTGATGACATCGCGTTGGCGAGGGAAGATTGGCGAAGCGGTGATGGCCCACGCCTGGAGGGCGACGATGAGGATCTGGAAGACGTACATATTCGGTAGAGGTTGAAGAGTTGTTGATTAAGTTACTACGATCGAAGAGATAACAGATTCGAAGGGCCGCTAGCGGTAGAGTGGATTTGAATAGTGGAGAGAACGACGACGACTACAAACCTCGAACAGGAAATGGAGTGTGGCTGTTGCACGATTTTATGAGTATCTGGGTTCAACTGGGCAAGGCTATTCAGCGCCTGTTTTCTCCCTCTACTTTCCTTTTTGGGACAGTCTGGGGCGTTGAAGCTTGAGTGTAGGATGTGTGTGGCCGGTAGCTACTTTTCTCCTTAGAGTTTCCTTTTTTGGGTAGTGAGACGCAAAGGAGGTTCTTGGTGCTGTCCCTTGACCGCATGGTGGTCCTCATTGGGACAGCTCGAGGAGACAGCTTGGCACGGGAGAGCCCAAGCAGGCTGCCTGTCCACATTCCGGCTCCGGACGTCTAACGGTCTGCTCCTAATGAGGCAGATGGCAGCAGGCAATAACTCGGATGAGTTATGGATTGCTGCCGTTGTGCGGGATGACATGTGCAGCTTGAGGGATCACCCTTGATGTCGTTCAGGAACTGTATAAGCCACTTGGTCGTCTTTGTGCCTGCGTCTCTACGACGGGGACTAGTACAATAAGCTCACGAACGGGATGCCTAGTACGTTGCGGGGGAGCCAATAAACTTCATTCCCTCGGAGAATTCTCCCGCTTCATTGGAGGCTCTGCCAGGGGCACAGGCAGTTGATCAGCTAGAAACTGCTGCCCGCGAGTGGTGGCAGTATCAAAGCTGAAACGAATTGTTGCGCGGACCGGCCGTTGTTCAGTCGAAACGCAAACAGAGTTGTGCTCATGATGAGCCAATCGCAAGTTACAATGCCGCGCCTCGCCCGCTTATCTTCACAAAAACGGCACAGAAAAACGCCAGCGACCTGCCAGAAGTGCCAACGGGACCAGACGATGTCACCGCCTCGGCAAGACTATGACGCTCGTGATTTCGGCCTGGCTGTCAAGTTTGTGATGATGGCCAGGCTGCCGGGTTCCGGTTTGCAACCTTCAGCCCTCTCCCTTCCCCTTCGCACTCGGTTGTGTTTCTTTTGACAGGTTGGCAGCACACCGAGCATGTCGCAATGTCGGGTGGGCTCACCTGATATACATTGAACACATGGCTGGCCTGATGCCTCTTCCCCGGCGGCTCCCACGGACATCCCATGTATTACCAGATATGGCAGACGATGTATGCTTGAATCAGCCCAGTCTTCCGTCTAAAGTCGTGCTGGATCAGTGCCGGCAGACTTCGTTAAGCGCCTTATAAGGACTTATCCGGCATGGAAGATCAACCGGGACGGGTATCGACGAAGCTTAATGGGCGCGAACGGTTTGTAGATCTGCGGGAGAAGCCCCTGAGACTAACCTAAAGTGGTATTTTCTTTCTTCGCACAGGCGCCTTTGGCGGGATCGCAATTTTGTTCCTCTATCAGCATTCTTTTTATGCATTCAAATTGTGCACGTATTCTGTCTGCCTACCCGTGGACATTTCTTGTTTCCGGATGAAGGCTCGTGATTGGTACGTTTCGTGAGTTCGTGACAGGCCAAAAATGCCCCTGGTGATGATCATGAACTGTTGACGGCCAATCTTATTGGTAGTCTATCTTCGACAACGTTGCACTTCCAACACTGGATCCATGTGCCTCCTAGTCAATTGTGCAGCTGTCAAACATTAGCATGTCGGTTTCGGTTCGAACGACTGATTCCTGAGATTGATTCGGTTGCGATGCGCAACCACTTCAAGCCAAGAGATTCTTTGCCATCCTCCTGTTAGTATAGATAACCTTTGGGCGAATTTTCCTGAAATTGCCATAACAGGTGTATTGATGGACGCTCAGGTATTCAGGGGCTGATTTAATCATTCCACCCTGGGAGAGTTCAATCTTCGCATACTCAGACAGCGGCTAATTAGAGCCGGAAATCAGACAAAGTCTGGATGGCTCTGGGGTTTTGGTAAACTTCACTCATCCCCAGAACTCATCCCCAGATTTACCAATTTTCTGCCCAGAGAAGTTGACGGAGGATAATCATCAGAGTTCGTCCTGACTGTCGTGTCATCGTTAGCGTCCCACCTTTCCTTCAGCGTCCCGATCATCGTTATTCTTCTCAGTCATCAATTCATAACTGATAACACCTCGATTCACAGAATGCAGTTCGAAAAGCCCATGAAGAGCGGAGCATGTGCGCATGTGTCAACGGAATATTTTCTAGCAGATGCACCATTCACGACAGGCATTCTCGCAACGAACTTCAAACTGCGACATTTATGTCTACTATTGCAGACTGGAAGCTGAGGCTTACAACCTAGAAAACTCGGCCACTGACCATTGAGCTGAATGATGGATAACGTCCGCACGAGCCAAAGCAAAGTATCCACATCAATAGATCGGAATGCAAAGACCCAGCACAAGACAAAGTGAGAAGTTCAGACAGGGGCTGTTTGACAGTATATCCAGGGTCCAGTAGAACAAGTAGAGTCAGCGACTCGGGAGATTCTAATGAAGTAATTTTCGTCGTTGAACAAACATGAACCTTTACCTTGATCAATTCCGAAGCCGAACGATTTTGAGGTGAAGTTGACTCGTACTGATGATTGTCTTCCCGGCTTGCTGGAGTCCTCAGGAGCCAATCGCAACTTGCCGGCCGGTGGGAGCCCGGCCTGTGCCATGAACCATGAAACTGGAAGGCGCCGGGCAGTGGCCACAGAGGTGAGACTTAGCCGCCACCAAGACTTTACCCACCTGTTTGAAGGTGATGCTGAGACTGTGATGATTCTTTACCATTTTGAAGCAATCAGTCTTGTTGCGTCTCGTTGTTTGCACTGCTCACATGTTCCTGTCATGAATAGCATTTTACACTTCGCTTAGGCAGCCATCTTCCGATCTGTTTGGTCGTGGTGAATGACTCGGTCCGGCGGTATTGCGGTGGAATCGGTCTTTAGAGCAATCACCGTTTGACAACGTCACCAGTATTCAGAGGAAGGAACGCGTGCAACTCCATCCAACAATGCGCAGTGAAGTAATTTTTTTCTATGTCTCAACGATGAAGACAGCAGTCGATTCCTTCTATCATCAGCTTTGCATGTTACACCTGTATTCTTGTCAAACTGTACGGTTTACACGGATTAGCAAGGGCTTCGGCTCCACGAACAATAATATGCCGACTAGTTCCTTACAACTCTCATCAGTTCAATGTTGTTAGAACTGTGGAGAGAAAACGTCTCTTCAGATGTTCACATCATTATCATCAAAACACATCTATAGAAACACCTTATCATCCATCCCCTTATTGACCAAGGCCTACAGAACCAGCCTGTCCAAACGTATAGACCTTTTCGCTGACCCTTGTGTCATTCCAAAACCGCCTTTGGTGATGGGATAGGATGCTCCCAATCCATACGACCCTTTATCGACTCCATTACCGGGACGTGGTCGAGTACGCGAGCTTGTCGAATGCCATTCACAGCCCAGGTATTGATCATTAGATACTCTACCTAACCGGTCGACATCACATACTTGGACACAATATATTGGGTCGCGGTATCCCACGACTGTATCTGGGCACGTCGAGCTGACTGAGGAGCCTCGGGCTTTAGCGTTGCCTTGTGAGTTCCTTGGTACGTGTGGAAGATCTTGCTGAGACCCGAGATACCTGGCTTGCCACCGGGCTCTGAGGTGACTGCCTCTCGCAGGCCATTGCAAAGCATGACCACGTCCTGGGTGCCGTTTTTAAGACTCAAGCACAGCTTTGGGAGTGAATTTTTGACAGGCGTCTCCCACGAGACCAATGCGACCCCAATTTCAGTTCGTCAGAACACATTCTTCGACATTCGCCATGCCGGCTGTGACTCGCCTCGCCCACAGGTCCCTTGCGTACAGTCTGTCGTTTGCCGGAAAGTCTTTGAAACTATATACGAATACTTCAACGTCGGCTTGTGTGAAGGACATTCGTTGAGTCATCGGTTCGGGGAGCATTTGATACAGGAATATGCGGCCGCGCTCCCTACCCATGATGTACATTAGGCTACGGTCCTTGTGTTGAGTGTCGTAGTTTTGGCCATGCTCTTTAGGATTCTTGAAGCTTGCTCACGGAAATCGATAGTGTGCTTGAAGTGGAATCTCAGGATTTCCAGTCCTGAGACGGAACTTTGCGTAGAGAAAGCTGTCTCATGCGTCGCCACGTCTTACTGTGGACACCATCTCCGTCGATCACGATTGACCCTTCGTATGTGTTGCCATCAACACACGTATCAGTCAACCGTTCGTTTTCGAGTTGATACCATCCAGGTCCTGCCTAAAGTGGCTTTCTCCTTCTCCTAAGTTGGGAGGCCGGTGTAAAGAGCCTGAACCGATTGAGCTCGAGGATACCCACGGGAGCCAGATCATGACTTGAGAAGCTGGATTGTTAGCCAAAGCACGCGATTTAAAGGTGGGCCAAACTTATGTTACGGTCAGCTATCTAACAGTAGGGTCTACTAACAGAAGTTAGGGATTAACGCGTGATAAATAGGTTTCGTATTATAGTCCTGAGTTATAGGTTGTAGGCTATTATAGATCAGTCTTTAGAAGCTAAGGTAATTAGTCTTAGTTTTAATAAGTTATTTATAGTATAAGTAAGCTAAAAGTATCCTAAAAATAAATATAAAGTTAATTACTAAAGAGCTATAGAAGTCTAATTATAAACTAAGTTTAAGTCGTACTATATATAGGTTTCCTATTTAACTAATTCTACTATTCCTAAGTACTATCTCTTATATTATTATAAGTACTTATTCTAAAGTAAGATAAGCGCTTATTTTTATATCTTCTAAGTACTTATTATAGATCCCTTATCTTTACTTACTCCTTATTATTATATAACTTATATCCTAGTTCTTCTATATTCTAAGTAAGTCCCTATTATCCCTATAATCTTATAGTATAAAGGTCCTATCCTAGCTACCTAACGCTTAAGTAAGTTAGTTAACTATTATCCTATATAATAGGTTATAATATTAGGTCCCCTCCTCTAAAGGTCTTACCCTTAAGACCTAATATAAGTAAGTTATTAGTCTTAAGTTAGGGACTTATTAATTATACTTTCTATTTTACCTATAATATTAATATTATATTAAGTTATATTTAAAAATCTAAATCTTTAGGTATCTTAAAATCTCTTAGTACTTTAACTTATTATTATTTACTCTAAATTCTTCGTTTTACTAATAAGGGTATTATAAATAAGATACTTTATTTAAACTATTAATTATGCAGTATATACTATTTACTCCTTCTTAACTCTAATATTTATAAGACTTATTATCACCTAGGTATTCCTTATAATACTTCTGAAAATATAATTTATACTTATAAGTTCTTTAGTTATAACTAATAGGAGAGTTCTTTATTAACTTATTTTAATAGTAAATCGTTTAGTAGCTAAGTTAGATTATCTTAATAAAGCTAAGGAAATTAAGGAGGTGAAATTTTATAAGAGGGCTGTAGTTTTATAGTAAAAAGCTAAGGCTTACTAAAAGGCTTAGTTAGAGTTAAATAAGTTATTAATAAAGTTAGAGTAACTCTAGGAATAGAAATAAATAGTATTTAAGAAGGGTAAAATAGTAGCTACTAAGTTTTCTAAAGAAGTATCTAACTCTATATTAGAGGTGTAGTTAATAAGTACTTAGGGTGTAGTAGATATAGATGCTTTATTTAATTAGGATCCTATAACTCTAAACTTCTTATTAGGGGAGTCTTAATTATACTCTAGCGTTCCTAAGTAAATAAATAGTTTTCCTTATTATAGTTTATTTACTTCTATTAGTAGTTAGATATATTTATAAAGGTACTTAATCTATTAATATCCTTATAGTATAATTAGGGTAAGTATAACTAGTATAGGTGTTATTTCTTATTTATAGTGCTATTACTAGTATTATATAAGTTTATTAGTTATATTTATAATATTCTTAGCTAGTTCCTATATATTATCTTTATATCTATACCCTTTCTACTTAATAAAGTACTAAATTCTTTATAGTTCTTATATATAGTTAATAATCTATTTAATTTTATATTTTAGTTTATTATCTTCTATAATAATAAGATTATTTATTTATAATCCTTATAGTATTAGTTTAAAAAGTGAAATATAAAAAATTAGATAATACTTTATTATATTAAGTAAGTTAAGTTTAAAATTAACTAATAAAATTTATTTAAGAATTTTAAAAAATCTAAGTTTTTTATAATCTAACTTATTATTTAGTTATTTAGTTTTAATATTTCGCTATATAAAGTAAGTACTATCTCCCTCTCTTAAGGTTAGTTCTTTAATCCTTTATTTATTACTGAAGTATATTATTTATCTATATATAAATTTAAGTTTTTTATATATATTATCTTAGATATCCTTAATTTATCTAATTATAGCTATAGCTTTAATTACTACTAAGCTAAGTAATAGTTCTCTATATACTATTAGTTTAAATCTATAGTTAAAGTAAAAAGGGGATTTCTTAGTACTTTCTCCTATTATACTATTATAAGTAAACTAAGCTATTAATAGAAGTACTACTTAGTTATCTTAGTTATAATTAATATAAGTATAGAAATAGGTTTTAAGGATTTAGTTAACTCTTTCTATTTATCTATTAGTCTATAAATAAAATATAGTAGATATTAATTATTTAATATTAAGTTATATTATAATTAACTTCTAAAACTTAGATATAAAGATCTTATCTCTATTTAATATAATTTCTTTAAGTGTTCTATAATTAGTAATAATATATTTAAGGAATATATAAGTAAATTCTTTAGTATTACTTACTTCTTTATATAGGATAAAGTAAGTATATTTTATAAATCTATCTATAATAATAAGAACGCTATTATAATAGACTTTTATAAGGGGTTCTTAAGATTTTAGTAGCTTAATAATAAAGTTAAGTAATATAAAGTACTAAGTAGTTTAAGGTATAAGTAAAGGTTATAATAATCTATAAAGTTAGTATTAAGATAGTTTACTTTTTAAGTAAACTTTATAATCCTTAATTACTTTTATAATATATTCTTTAGTAACTTTATCTCTATATTATTATCTAAGTTATTTCTAAGTCTTTATAATTCTTTAATAATTATATATAAGTAATAAATAGAATTCTATAATAACTTTATTATTTAGAACACTAGTTAGGCTAGTTATAAATTATTTAGCTATTATTAAGAGTTTAGTTATTAGTATAATATCTCTATTTTTATTATATTTAAGAATTACTTAGGTTTTTTCTAATATTAAGATATTATAGTTTAGTTATTAGTTTAAAGTGTTAGCTCTACTATTTTCTAATCCCTTCTAATAGATAATTTAGAAGTTAAATTCTAAGAGGAATTCTAACTATTTAATTTATTATTTATTAAGTACCTTTAATATTATAAAGTATATTAGGTTCTTATAATTTATATATATAAGTACTTTATAAACTATTCTTAAGAGTTTAGGTCTCTATTCTTTAAAAACTTCTATAATTACTATAAGTTCCTTATTATAAATCTAATAGTTAAGTTTTAATCTATAGAGTTTATATAAGAAGAAAGTATATAAATATAGTTATCGTTCTATATCTTACTATAATAGTTATACTCTAAAGGTGAAGTTAGAAGTATTAGTTTTAACTTTAAATTAATTCTATAAGTTAGGAATTATTAAGATAGGTTTATTAGTAATATATTCTTTAATTTTTTTAAAAGTAGTTTCTTAGGTTTTACTCTATTTAAAAGGTTAATTTTTATAGCTAAGATCTATAAGTAGTATATTAATTTTATTATAATACTTAATAAATTTTTAATAGAAGTTAATTAGTCCTAGGAAACTTTAGACGTTTTTAAGGCTTTTTAGTATAAGCTATTCTTTAATTATCTTAATCTTATTTTTAGATATATAGATATATCTAGGGGTAATAGTAAATCTAAAGTACTTAACTTATTATATATAGAACTTACTTTTCTTAGGTTTAATTAATAGCTTAGTTTTTTATAGTTCTTATAATATAAAGTATATATATTCCTTATATTATTCTAGTATTAGGGAGAAGATAAGGATATTATTAAAGTAAATAACTATAAAGATATCTATATATTTCTATAGGATATAGTTAATTATATTTTAAAATATTATAGGTATATTAGTAAAGCTAAAAAGTATTATGAAGTATTTAAAATATCCCTTATATATTTAGAATATAATCTTCTATTCTTCTCCTTCCTTTATCTTTATAAAGTTATAAGCTCCCTTAAGGTTAAGCGCTATAAACTAGTTAGCTCTATAGAGAAGTTATTATAGTTTATTAATAAGTAGTAGTAAGTACTAATTCTTAATTATTATATTATTAAGTATATAATAATTAATATAAAGTTATAATTTACTATTCTTTTTAGGTATAAATAGGATTAAGCTTCTTATTAGCAATATTAATTCCCTAATATATCCTTTTTTAAGGTTTTTTTTAAAATACTTATTAAGTGTTTATATCTCTATTAAGTTAAGTCTATAGATTTTATTAAATCTTAGTTTTTATCCTTTCTTAAGGGGTATTTTATAATTAAAGTTAGTATATTCTAATAGTTTAGTTTCTAGTTCTTCTATAAAGAGTTTATTATATACTCTATATTCTTTTAGGATAAATAGAATTAGATCCTTCTTTTTATTAAAGTCCTTTATTATTATTAGTTATAATATACTTTCTTTTATTCTAAGGAAATAAATATAGCGTTTTACTATTTATTATTTAAGTATATTTAAAGCTTAAGTTCTATAAAGCTACTTAGGGACTATATCTTTATTATCTTATTAGAGTTAGCTAGTTCTCTAATCTATTTATAAGTTATTCTTCTTTAACTATAATATTCCTAATATAAAGTTATATACTTTAATATCTATAATATTAAGTTAGAGTTATTTATTTTAATCTAAGTAACTTATTATAAGGGGTATAGTTTTATTTCTAATAGTTCCTCTTTTATACTAAACTTATTCTCCTTCTATATTACTAAGCTAATAAAGGTGTTATTTTATATATTATAGTATTTATATTTTATTTACTATCCTTAGTAATATAAAGTTTCTTTTTAATCTACTATTAATTAATATAATTACTATTATATTATTAATTATTACCTATAATTATAAATACACCTTTTAGTCTAGAGATATTAGATATATAGACTTTATTATTTTTACTTATCTTAGTCTATTATTAATAAGTAAGTCTAGTTTTTTAACTACTCTAATTTTCTAAGGTATATAATTTATTTTCCCTATTATTATGCCTTTATAAAGCTATTCTTATAGATTCTAAGTTATAGTGGACTAGATCTATATTTTATAATTCTCTAGGCTTAAGCCTTTTCTTAGTAGTATGTAAAGTATTTATTATACTAATATTTATCCTATTATATATTATTATTATATTAATATTTTATAGGGAATTAGGGGCTTAGTCTAAAGATTATAAGGTTTTCTTTAAATAGTATTATTATCTATCCTATTATTATAATTATAATATAGATTTCTATAATAGGGTCTTTATTATATCTTTATAAATAGAACTAATATTTATACTTATCTCCTATATATTCTTTATATTTATTAAAGAAATATTATAGCTAGAAAAGAGTTTAATAGCTTTAGTATTAGGTATAAAGAGCTAAATAGTTCTCTATATATAACTATAGGGTGTAGTCCTTATCCTATAGGGATATTAGGGTCTTATAGAAATATTACTACTATTTATCCTAAGATAGGTTAACTTCTTAGTATTTTAATATTTATTAGGTTTTTTCTTCTTTTTTATTATTTTCCTCTTTAGAGCTAAAGTTATCTATACTAAGGGTGAACTTATAAGTAATCTTTACTTAAGTATATTATTAAGTAATATTATAAGGTTTATTTAAGTTATAAGGTGAATTTTCTCCTTCTCTAAAAGTCTAAGTATTTATAAGTTTAAATAGTTATTATTCTTCTATTAAATTATATTAATAGTTTAGTTCTTTATTAGATTCTTCTTAGTTTTATTCTTTAAGTTCTTAGTTAATTTACTTAATTTAAGTGGGGTTTCTATATATATATCTTTATTATTCTAAGTGTATAAGTATAATACTAAGTTATCTTTCCTATATTAGGTTATAGGGTTTATCTTAAATTTAATCTAAGTAAGTTAGTTTAGCGTTTTATAGGCATGTAATTTATTACTTATTATTACTCTTAAGCGCTTATTTATATACTTACTATAGTGTTAAGGGGGTGCTAGTAGAGGTTAATTATTAAACTTATAATATCTTATTAAGTTATTTAGGGGTCTTTTTAGTGAGTTTGCTATTACTTTAGTAGGCTATAGTGAGGGTCTTATATTATCCTGTAATTTCTTCTTATTAGTTCCTTTATTTAATTAGATTATTATATCCTAATCTTCCTTTATTAGAGTTTTAGGGGTAGTATACTAAAGCTTCTTTATCGCTCTAGTATGTGAAGTAGTTATTATTATAGTATCTAGTCTATAATAGGGATATATAGGGTATCTTAGTTATTATACTAACTTACTTAGTCTACTTAGGAACTAGCTTCTAGTTTTCTTTCTTAGGTTATTAGTATTCTTTAGTAATATACCTTTATTTATTATAGTTATAGTATTTAGGGTTCTATAGTTTTTTATTACTATTATCCTTAGTGGTAGCGCTAAGATCTATAGGCCTGCTGTAGTGTCTATAAGTAGTACTCTATTATATACTATAGTTATTATATAGTGGGTTATAGTAGCGCGTTTAGTTATTTATTCTAAGCTGCTACTAATACTTATAGCCTATATTAGCCTCTTAGTATTATTCTTATTCTCTCTTATAGTATTAGTTATCTTATTTAATAGTATACTTAATATAGTTAAGGAAACTAAATAGTTTATCTACTTTATTAAGTTTATTTTTTATATATCCCTTAAGTTTTAAATAAAAGGTCTTAACTTTACTTTCTTCTATAAGGTTAAATATAGAGATAATTTAGTAGAACTTAGCTATATAAGTAGAGGCTAATCTAGTTTAATATAGTAGTTTTAGTTCTCTTTAAGCTTATTAGGTCTTATTAAGTTCTTAGAATATAAATTATAAAGCTCTTTTATAACCTATAAAGTTATAGAAAATATTCTTAATTTCTTAGTTATATTAGTCTAAGGTTTTACTTAATTCTTTACTCTAGAGGGGTTTAAATTATATTAAAGCTTTTTTTTATAGAAAAGTAGTAGTATAAACTACTTACTCTATTTTATTTCTAAAGTTATTATTATAGAAAGTGTAGTATATATAGATTTATACTAAGTACTTTTTAAGTTTCTTAAGGTTCTTATTAAAGGGGATTAGTAATATAAGTTTAAGATAGTCTTATTTTTCTACTAGAGCTATAATAATATTAGTAGTAGTTTAGAGAGTTTATACTTCTTTTTCTAAAGTATAAATTTATTTAGTATATACTTAAAGTTTAATAAGAACTACTAAGTTTTTATTAAATATATACTATATTTCTTTAAAGTTATTATTAATCTTTTTAAACTAGTACTTAAGTTCTTTAGTATTATCTTTACTATCTAAGTTATTTTTTATTTTCTAATCTCTAAGTTCTTAAGCTAGATTTTAAGAAGCTTATCCTCCTAAAGTAAATAAAGATCTAGGAGTAAGAGATTTAATAAAAGTATAAGAAGATATCTTATTTATACTATTTAGTAGGTATTAATAATTAACTTACTAAATAAGAGTAATTAAAGTATTATAGTTAGCTATTTAATAATAAGGTTTACTAATAGAAGTTAGGGATTAATATATAATAAATAGGTTTTATATTATAGTCTTAAGTTATAAGTTATAAGCTATTATAAATTAGTTTTTAGAAACTAAAGTAATTAGTTTTAGTTTTAATAAGTTATTTATAGTATAAGTAAGTTAAAAGTATCTTAAAAATAAATATAAAGTTAATTACTAAAGAGCTATAGAAATCTAACTATAAACTAAGTTTAAGTTATACTATATATAGGTTTCTTATCTAATTAATTCTACTATTCTTAAGTATTATTTCTTATATTATTATAAGTGTTTATTCTAAAGTAGGATAAGTACTTATTTTTATATTTTCTAAGCGCTTATTATAGATCCCTTATCTCTACTTATTCTTTATTATTATATAACCTATATCCTAGTTCTTCTATATTCTAAGTGAGTCCCTGCTATCCCTATGGTCCTATAGTATAAAGGTCCTGTCCTAGCCGCCCAACGCTTAAGTGGGTCGGTTAACTGTTATCCTGTATAACGGGTCGTAATAACTTGCTTCTTGCGCATGTTCTGAATCTTTATGTTGTGCTTCATTTCGTGACGGCAAAAGTCGAAGGACTTGGTGACATTGATTTCGCATCCAATTTCCGTCAATCCTTAAAAGATACCTAACTGCTCCATGATTCGCATACTTGGTGGAGCAAGAACAAGGCTGGCTCCGAGATCTTCAACGGTCTTCGTTCTTGGCTCTAGGAATATG
The DNA here is from genome assembly GCA_014705045.1 of Colletotrichum theobromicola. Classification (NCBI taxonomy): domain Eukaryota; kingdom Fungi; phylum Ascomycota; class Sordariomycetes; order Glomerellales; family Glomerellaceae; genus Colletotrichum; species Colletotrichum theobromicola. The sequence goes on from JABGLZ010000786.1 coordinate 20,665, forward strand.
AAGTCTATTCCGGCCCGATGAAGCGCGTGGGCTTTGACGAGTCCTAAAGGGCCTCCGCCGATGACAATTACTTTGAGGTTGCTTAGGTACGGCGCAGTCACCCAGCTGTGTGGTCCATGATAAGCACCGTCCAATAAGCTCCCACTCTATGATCTGCATACCAGTTCATCTTCGCGGCTCCAACCTGCGATGAAGTTTTCTGAAAACCTGAGGTTTGGCATCGATCGATGGTTTTGGAAAGCTTCCTAAGATATTTCCATTCCACAGCTAAATGGAGGCACCCGAGCATTAACTGCGAAATACACTCCTATCAATGACTATACAAGAATTTCTGGAATAAAAGGTTGCTGTTGTAGGAAGCCCTCCCGTGGCTGCGCAACACTCGTTGATGGGCTTGCTGGTTTCTTAGGACAATCATCGTGGGAAGTTGTTGTTAGAGTTGGCTTGTTTTTTTCCGAGTGTCCAGCAAAGCTCAGGATTGTTATCGCACTCCGCCAGTGCCTGAAAGAATGACCATATTAGGTTACTGTAGCTCTTTGTCTTGGTGTAATGAGTGTATTGTAAATTGGATGCTTCTGTGGTGGTCAGTTTTGCCCGTGTAAGGGCGTTGAGATTGTAACCTAGCCTGCCTGGTCCTCGAAATCAACTACGGAGCAACTCACATGACGGACCTCCAGCGAAGTAATCAGTCCCTTGAAAGATCGAACCAAACAACTCGGGATGGACTACGAAGACCCAGCAAGTCTGTACGAAGCGGTCCAAATATTACTAAATTGCGATGCCCAAAGCTACCCAGCCGAATGCAACGTTGGCATTGTCTTGGACGCCGAACGCCAAAGCCAACAACTCCCTCTGATACAAGGGCATTATTACCCGGCGGCTTTCTCTTTCAATCTCGAGTCGATGATGGTTGGTTTCTACAAGTTGCTATTCGTAAATCGACATATCTTTTCTGCCTGCTGTCACTAGGTAGACTTTGCGTCAACCAGTCCTATCGGCCCACGACTCAGCCTAGGCCCGGACACTACGACATATCATTGGCATTGGAGCAACATCTACATAGCCTCTACAATCTCTAGCCTCCTTCTCATGGCTCCAAACGACACTGGAAACACTTTTGAAAAATATGTGGTACTTTGACGCGGCTCCTGCCTTATCAACTTAGTCGACATCAATCGTTTTCCAAACAGTGACCTCGACAGCGTTACGTTACTCTGATGTTGGCGGACCAATGGCTGTCATCGTATCTGTCAGTTTCGCGAATGGAAGGGACTTCGTCCATACCATTCCACCTTCCGATGCAGCGCTAATAGTCGAAAGTTAAAAACACAGTCGAGATCAACGGGGCGTTGGGAGGCGCCGATGTCATTTTTTGCGGCCGGGTTCTGAACTTGTGCGAAACACCGTTCGAGGCTATCATCAACTCTGCTAAGCATGGCGTCTACCGGAGTTTGTCTCTGCGATCGGTGCCTCCCTCCATGTTGTCAAACGTCTTCACGATCTCCATGGCTAATTCTTCTCTAGACTTTGCCGTCCCGATACCGCTGTGGATCGAATGCGCCCAGCGCCAAGCAATAGACTCTTCCTAGCGTCAAGTTGTTGATCTCATAACCGGACGCTTCAGAGATTGCTGACTTCCAGTCTGGAGATGGCGCTCTCGATTTCTCTACATGTGGCTATCATGACAATAACTGGGGTTCGCTGCCTGTCATATAAGCAGTAGACTAATGGCATTGGGGACACGGGCGCCTCGGCCCGTACTGCATGGTTTGGATCAATGCGCGTGACCCCACCGATGACCCACCGGTCTGGTTTTGTATCGAAGAATGTCCTGCTTACAACGTGAAGTTGTGCATCTGATCATGTGGGAGTTACCACGTGGAGAGATGAACAAGCAAATTCAACATCTCAGCTGTTGGTCGAATTCGAGTCGATGGAGATAAATCACTTGACTTTGAACATTACCGCGACTATAATGATTATCAAGAGTCTGGTTTAACTCAGACATCTCGGTGTTGTAAGCAGCCGAGTCGACGACGGGTTTCAGTCTGATGTTGCCTCACTGGGCGCTTTTGACTTTACCGTTTCATCGTGCCTCCCCGGAACTAAGGAGAGGCCAAGGAGATCCGACGAGTTCGGCTCCCAACTAGATTTGTTTCCTAATATGAACGCACTGGCAGAAACAAGAACATGAACGTCATGGGGTTGGTCCAAATCTCCAGCATCATCCCTGTCCTCCAAAACCAATTCCGTCGATGGGTTACTGCGAGGCGATGACCGTGTCGCCTCTTCTTCGATAAAATAGATCTTGATCATTCTAAACATACTACAACTATCCCCACATCGCATGTTGCTACTACGGTAACATCACCACGTGGTAACAAGGACGCTCTTTCCTGTCGTTCGCGCTCTGCGCCCGTCGTGCCTGAAAGATGTCGAACCCCGAGCAGCCGTCGCTGGGCGACAAGGCTATCGACGACTCGAAGAAGCCTGCTCTCGTAAACGCCGTCACTGGAACGCCGTCCGAAGCTTCTATGAGCGACGATGAGAAGGCCAAGTCGAATGACACGCTCGTGAGAGATGATGTGGAATACGTCAACGGCTATCCGGTCATTCGCACTGGTATTTCATACTCCAAGAAGACTTGATCAGCGCTCGCTCTAACATGATTGAACAGGAGCTGATGTGTCCAAGTTCGTGGTATCGGCCCGCGACGATGGCGACCCTGCCCTGACATTCCGCTCCATCGTCCTTGGTACCGCACTTACCGCTCTCGCCAGCGTTATAACGATGCTCTACACGTTCAAGCCGACTCAGATGGCGGTTTCGGCAGTTTTTCTCCAATTATTAGTCTTCGTATTCGGCGAGGCTTGGGCTCTAGCAACCCCGCGCCCGGATCGATTCAACTGGCCTCTGCTACAAAAAGTCCTTCGATTTACCAACTCTGGTCAACCCTTTGGCATCAAAGAACACGTTGTTGCATCTCTTATCGCCTCATCCGGTAACAATGGTCTGTCTGGAATCGAGATCTACGCTGTCGAGCGCCTCTTCTATGACCGCGAAGTCACGGCCACCACTGTGATACTTGCCACCTTCTCAATTTCTCTCTGCGGCTTCGTCCTCGCCGGCATACTTCGCCCATTGGTCGTCTATCCGGCTGAGATGGTCTACTGGGGAACCCTTCCCCAGGTAGTTCTCTTCCAAAACCTGCATTTCGACCGCATCGCCAACCGCGACCGCCTAAAAAAGTTCGGTATTGCTATGGGGATCGCCGCAGTATGGGAGCTCTTTCCGGCTTATATGGTGACCTGGTTTGGCGGCATTTCCGTCTTCTGCCTTGCGTCTATGGGCGCCCCGGCCAATACCCGGACCGTTATCACCACCATCTTTGGTGGAGCATCTTCCAACGAAGGCATGGGCTTGCTCAACTTCTCTCTGGACTGGCAGTACATTCAAAGCACGTATCTTGCGCTTCCATTCAAGCAACAGCTGAATTCATGGATCGGCTATGCCATCTGGTACATCGTTATGCCAGCACTCTTCTACAGCAACGCCTGGGGCGCCAAGTCGTTCCCCTTTATGTCTACGTCCCTCTTCGCCAACAACGGTACTAGATGGGCGACGACGTCGGTACTGAACGATCGCGGGGTTATCGATTACGGCAAGATTGACCAGGTTGGCCTGCCGAATTTGGCGTCCAGTACGGTCTGGGGCTATCTCACTGCCAGTATGGCGATTGGCGCGCTGATTACCCACGTCATCATCTTCTATGGCAAAGACATGGTAGAAGCGTGGAAGAGCGCCCGCACCCAGACCCAACCTGATATCCACTATCAGGCAATGCTCAAGTATAAAGAGACTCCGATGTGGTGGTACCTCGCCCTCTTCGGTCTCACCTTCATCGCCGGTTTGGTTGTCAACATCATCGGCGAGACGACGCTGCCTTGGTGGGGCTACATAGTTGCACTGCTTCTTGGAGGCTTCATCGCACCGTTTTCATGCATTCTCAACGGCCTCTTCGGAAGCGGAGTCAGCACCAACCAACTCTCCAAAATGCTTGCTGGCATCATCCACCCTGGTAAACCCCTGGCAAACCTCTTCTTCGCAAGCTGGTCCCACCAAGTCATCCTTCTAGCCGTAAGCCTCGCCAACTGGCTGAAGGTGGGTCAGTACACCAAGGTCCCGCATCGCGTCATGTTCTGCACCCAGATCTACGGCACTTTGCTTGGTGCTGCACTGAACTACGCCGTGATGACCACGATTGTTACGAACCAACGCGAGGTCCTCCTCGATCCTATCGGCACTATCGTCTGGAGCGGCTCTTCAATGCAGAGTCTGAACTCTCAAGCCATCACGTGGGCGCTCGCCAAAGAGATGTACGGCCCATCAGGTCGCTACGTCATCGTTCCCCTAGGCCTCCTCATCGGTGCAGCTCTTCCGATTATGCACTGGGGTCTGATCAAGTTGGTTCCTCGGATTAAGGATTGGCCAATCAACACAACGATTATCATCGCATCAGCTGGCGGTACATTTTTCGGAAACACGTCGTGGATCTGGTCTTCCATCGTAGTGGGCGTCTTCTCTCAGTTCTGGCTCCGCCGCAGAAGGCCGCGCATATACAACAAGTATAACTATCTCATCGGGGCCGCGCTGGACGGAGGATCCCAACTTATTATCTTTATTCTGTCTTTTGCAGTTTTCGGTGCAAGCGGCAACGCGCACCAATTCCCAACATGGTGGGGAAATCCGTCGGATACAAACCCGGATCACTGCTTGTGATGTGACAACACGGACATGAGATTGTTCAATAGACATGGATGACTCTCACATATTGTACATAGTTTAGCATACCTGTAGAATGTCTCCAATAAAATAACAGAATGTCTCTAGTAACATAATTTAAGCGCCTCCATAGTTCTATCGCAGAAGAAATGCGGTGTGTATGTGTGTTATTTTACTCCGGTGCGTCCCTATTATCTCAGGGAAAAGGGCGTCCAGCAGTCATGTAAACTAGGCCTATCGAAACAGAAAGAAATGCAGTGGAATCATATACGAAGTCAAGCATGATCATCAGAAGGGGTTGTTGTTGGTACATCTTGCGAAACGTATAACAGACAAATTCTCAAGAGAAGGAACCGGTTAAACTCATCTCATCACAATCTTCACTAGCATCTAGTGACAATAGCAAGATCACTTGAGAGTACGCTGATCCCTAGGCGTATTACTAAGAAAGCAACAGCAACCTAATTACACGCAACAAAGTCGGCATGAATTAAAACGATTGAGAAGTAAATTACTGATATAGATGATATAGATGACTGATTAGAGGACCTCAGGCGCTGAAGAACACTGGCTGGAGGGCAGATGCGGGGTGCTCGGGGTCAAGAGCCTCAAATTCGACTGTCAAGTAACAACGGGCGCTTGGTCTAGGGGTATGATTTTCGCTTCGCATCCTCGTCGATCTCGGCGATGCGCCTTGTGAAAGGTCGTGGGTTCAATTCCCACAGTGTCCATTGTTTTGCAGATGACGCATATTATTCATCCTTTTTCTTGCGACGTAACATCAGTGATCTAGAAATTCAGGGGATATGCATGCATCTGAAATAGTGTATGCGCAAATCAGCCCAGTAGGCGCCCTGTTGCCATCTTCTACAGAGTCCCGGAGGCCCAAGTTAGGAACAGCCGCAACCATGCCACTGCTTGTGACTGTAGATACCTAGTAGTTCGTTGTTTGAGCAGTTGACTACCTAGAGTTACTTGAACCCAGCGCGTACAATGAGAGTTTTCAACTCCCGATGCTGTTTGATTTCCATACTTACTTACACATTATTATTCAATCGCACTCCACGCACAGTCCATACCTAGGTATCCTCAACCAGGCTGTCAATACTACATCGGAAACCTGTCTTTTCCGGCTGCTCTACTGTTGGCCAAGGCCTCCGTCACAGAAAGTCGAGTCTTCTGCAAACCCGCACGGTGCACTCCATTGAGATTCTTCACCAGCGTAATCTGGTAACGACCCATGGACCCTTGCCTGAATATGATCGTCGCCATCGCAAGAAAGTATTCCCATATCTACATGCAAATGAGCGAAGTTTATTCCAGACAGAGACAGAGGCTTCTTGTACGAGACTTACCCGGTACGACCTTTCGCCATACTTGGCGGTGATCTTGTCCCGATTGCCCGTCCAATTTCTGTACCACCTCCACAATGTAGCAGAATAATGCTGCCCAATGTTGTCCAGGCTATCATGTTCAGCATATCCTTTGGCCAGATGAACAAACATAGTGGAATTAGAAAGTCGTACCTTTGAATCTCGAATCCCGCCTCTTCGAGAGAAGTCACATACCTCCCCAGATCCCAACCCAAAGTCATCCAAGGAATGACATGCCTCTTCAGGAACAGCCCCCACACCAGATCCTCGTATTGCCACGCTCGTCTAGACGCGGTAATTTCGACATGTAACACCCCGTCATCCTCGAGCATCTCGTAACAGCGCTCAAAGAACCCCCCAACTTTTAAATCCTCCTGCCCAGATGACTGCACACAAACGATCTTGTCATATTTCTCATCGGGGCCCTCATACGCCCGGGTGCAGATGCGGCTCTGGGCGTCTGGCATCCCTGCAGATTTCAGGCGCCAGTTCCCCAAAGTAGCTTGGTGGTGATCAATTGTAAGCCCCGTCGCCAGGGCGCCGTAGTTGACGCTGGCGAATGTGACCAAGGAACCCCACCCACACCCGATATCGAGAAGTCGGTCGCCTGGTTGCAGGTCAATCCTTTCACAGACGGTAGCAAGCTTGTTATCTTGAAGCTCTTCAAGCGTTTCGTCAACGGTCATGTCCGATATAATTCCTGAAGTGTAAACCAGCCGTGAACCGAGGAACCATGCGTAAAAGTCGCTTCCGCGCTGATCTTCTATCAATTGTCTTTCTCCTACAGGTCAGGGTAGTCAGTGACTTGATGATCTTGGTCTGCACAAGCTATCAACTGACTCACTTGGAAATAGGTAGGACGCGATCACTTCAGGGAGCACCGTCAATGCCAGGAACCTAGTCATCTCCCTCGTAAACCTCCATGTCGCCCAGTCATGTCTCCACTCCAGGATCTCTAGTGCATCTCCGTTAAAATCCACCTCACCCTCAAAGTACATCTTTGTGAAAGTACCCATCGGTATCTTATGTCTCCCCCAGTATCTGTCTCGGTCGTCCTCTTCCTTGAAGGTGAGGTACTCTTCGACTGGTCGACCAGGGTTTTGAACTTTCTCATTGACCGGAGGCGAGACACGCGATGCAATGTACCAGAATGCTGCTGCAACGGGCAACGACAGGGTGAACAGAGTGATTACTAATGTGTGATATCCTCCGCAAAGTTTCCATGTGGCAAAGGCGGGGATCAGAATGGTGAAAAGAGCAAGGTGCTTGATGGAGAAGGTATCATGCCCTGCGCCATCCGCAGGCAACGCGGCATGTTTGACTGCGGGATACTAGTTGGTGACAAGCATTAGACTGCAATTCAACACCTCGCATTCATAGGAGCACCATGCGAAACTCACTAATGTCCTCGTCGCGCTAAGATCGAAATCTTTGGGTTGGCCGCTGGCCGACGCCGGCGGCGTCGGGACTGCAACTTTACCGTCCATCTCTGGAAGAAGCTATCGAATTGAGCGATGAGGTTTGCGTTTGGAATCCGGCAAGATGATATAATGTTATAGGTTTCGAGAGACGAGATTCGTGCTTCTCGGTATTCACGGCCGTCTTGATGACGACAGCGCGGAGTGGGCAGATTGCCAGCTTGGGCACCGGGTGATGCGACCCGAAAAGCCTAGGACACAACAAATCAGGTGATCGGAATCATCCATTGGCCGACCGTCGAGCGAGGTGCGAGCTGTCACTTCGGGATTGGGGTAATGTCGAATGTACGTGGTCTGACAGGTCTTTGCCGCGTATGTTTGGTGTTTACTTGACTGCCGCTTTGGCCAACCGCGGCACTCAAACATGTCAGCCCAACTTGCCTAACCTGTAATCAGACGTAGACGTCTTTACTGTTGTCATGGCCCTAAGACGATTGATACCGACTTGCGGAGTTGTTTACCAAAATTGCCGGGCTTGTCTGCGATTCGTATAACTAACAGGCCTAGAAAATGTAGCAAAGCTCTACTGGTCCGTATCCAGCCTCACCCCAACTGCTTGTTTTGACGACGTCGAATCCAACATCGAGGCTTTCCTTGAACTCGATAACCCTAGACATATGGTGCCCACTTCTCCTCGCTCCAAGCCCAGAGCTTCTCCCCATATCCTAGGCCCCCCTCTTCTTTGGCATCTCCTGCTTTAATCAAATCCTGTCGCGGGGTATCCGCATTGTCCCGCATGCGACCCCAAGGGATAACATACGACCCGCTACTCTCCAGCGTCACCTCGGGCGACAGACCAGCATACAGCTCAGTGTACGCGCCATAGCGGGGCTCTGACAGCATCACCGCGTTTAAGATCATCATCAGCAGTGCCGGCGTGCCGTCAAAGGACGCCGTCTTCAGGTATCCGGGATTCAGACACACGCTCACGATGCTGTCCTGCTTGGTGTGCCGGCGCGCGAACTCGCGACCCAAGAGCCACGTCCCCGCCTTGGACGCCCCGTAGTTCTGCATCGGCTTGTTCGTCCCCTTGTCGATCACGGCGAAGTCGACACCGTTAGGTGGCGAAGCGCCCTCTGCGAGCCCGCTGGACGTCCAGACGACGCGTGTCTGCCCGGCGGGAGAGGAGCTCGCTGCGGCGCGCAGTTGTGGCACAAGAAGATGCGTGAAGAACAGGGTCGCGACGCAGTGCAGACCGATCATCGGCTCGAGGTCCTGTTTGGTGCGCTGACCCGGGGTAACGGTGTTAGCACCTATACCGGCGTTGTTCCAGAGCACATCCAGCCGGGATTCTTGCTGGGCAAACGTTTCGGCTGCAGCTTTGACGTTGGTGAGGTCGTTCAACTCCAGGTGCAGGAACTTGAGTTGCCCACTTGTCGCGGCATCGTCGGATTTTGTTGTTATATCCTTGATGACAGCTTCTACTTTGTCCTGCATCAGATCAGCTATCTGAATATCTTGGCTTGCCTTGCTCGTAACCATTTTACCTTGGAGCGTGATGCGATGTAGACCGTAGCCCCCGCGGCGTAGAGGATCTTGGTCAACTCTAGGCCGATGCCCGCATTGCCTCCCGTCACGATGAAGACGCGGTCACGCTGCGAGTTGGGGGGCACATGAGCCTCTGTAAAGGCGGGCTTCGGCGGGTAGATTTGCGTGAGAGCGGCGCGGAGATAAGAAATGGGTGACATGGTAGCTCTTTGATGGTGACCTCGAAATGCTGCTGAAGGCAAGCGAGGGGTGGTCGTCTTGGTGGGGTAATTATACGGATGCGAGTAGACCGAGTAAGGTAAGACGAGAACTACGGCGTCAGGGACGAGAAGGATTTAGGTACTTTGGCAGGGATCATTCTTGCATCCGCACGAAATTTGTATCCGTCCCAGAATTTCTAAGCCAGCACACCCAAATGCGAGATGGAAAGGGCGTTGATAAGTAGGGATCAGATTCCTAGCGACGGTATAGAGAGGGCCTTGCAGCTCAGTAATCAGGACGCAGCCAATCCTGATTTCGTAAGTTGGCATAGGGCACAGCAGATGCTGCGGGACTAGAGGATTCAAGTTAGCTCAATGCTTCTTTGGGCCTTTTGTATCCAAAGGTCCAACGGCCTTGATGCCCGCCGCTCGCGCATGCAGGTTAGGGGCACGGAACAGAACCACAGCTAGCTGCTTAATGCAAGTCGTTAGAATCGAATCCCTGCGTTTACAACGCACCTAAGATCTAGTTTCCAGATTAGCACGAATCAAGACATAGCGGCGTGTCTTACAAGAGGTCAAGTGGAACATTAGATATTATAGGAAGCATCTAACAACTCTACTTGAGCTCTATCGTTGAGTTCCCCGGCTCAGGCCCGGCCGTCCTGGCCGGCATCGGCATATGCGAGGAATATTTCGGCTTGATCCCGAAGGTGGTCATGACTTCCCTTTCGCCATCAAACGAATGCACGAAAAATACTAGCCTGTCGTGGTCATCGACCTTCGAGACTCCAGGTCCGACGTTCAGCACAGTCCGGCATCAACTGCATAAATAACATACCGGTGCGGCCGCCGACCCGTTTTTCGCAAAGTCCAAGGTTCTCGAGGACACAGTCGATATCCAGGCATCGATAAACACCATCTCGCTGGATCTGATTACTGAATAGGCTGGTATAGGTAGATTGCTCAATGTCTACGATATCTGGCGCTGATTCGCTGCTGATACCTCCCTGTCCCCCGTCGTTGGTTCTCTGTTGGACCTGCATCTGTCCCCAGCAAACTAACGCTTGGGTTGAAGAAGGCACCGTCATCCCGGCCAACGTAGCTATCAGCATATACCGGCACCGCATGGGCATAAATGAGAACGTCTTCCCGAGCCCGGGCCCGATGGCATTGATTCGCTCACCCACCCGAATCGTCTTCAAGGCGTGTACGCGGATGTCTCTGGGCCTGAACCTGACGTGTTCGAAAATGCGACACAGATTGCAGCTGGTTGATACCTCGGTGCGCTACGTAGTCTTTTCTGCAGATCTGCAGAGATACGATTCTGTCTTCTTGTCCACAGCCTCGGGGGAGCTTGCCATCAGTAGGCGGTAAGAGGGTGAAGAATGAAGATATGCAGGTATTGGAAATTAGGTCCACTGAAAAGCCTTTGCGACGGCTGCCTTAGGTTTTTTTCTGATCACATCTCGTAACGGCCAGGACGAGTGAGTGTACCTGAATAGCCGAATTATGTGACCCCAACCTTCCTTGAGTGTGATACTGCATACGAGACACCGTTTCTCAACAGTATCAGTAATCAATCTTGATTCTCACAAGTCTCACAATATTGAGATGGAACCATGCCTCGCTTGTGAATAGTTACTCTCTGATGTTGTGGAACATTCAGGAAGTACAAATACGCAAGCAAGATAAGAGGAACTCGACAATCTGTCGTCTCCGAATATTTTCAACTTGACCGTCTTCTGCCTGATGTAATTCTTACAACATTCACAATATAGTAACCTCAGCAGAAATGAATTCTCCCTCCAGGTCTGACTCCGAGATTGGCAGTCTTCAAAAATCCCCGTCTCAGATACTGGCACTCGAAGAAATGCGCCAACAGAATGACGCATCATCACTCACCGTGCCAATCCACATGGAAACATCATCCCACCATGGTACCACTCACCAACAGGGAACCAACACTGAGCACGTACCAGATCAACCAGAGCCCACCGCCGAAATGTCCCTATTGAACAAAGTCAAATCCTCGAATCAGGTCGCACATCGTTTCTCGTCACCAGTTCGGTGGAGTTCGCTAGGCCCATTCAGCATTTGCATCCTAGTCTTTGGTACCATCGGTCTTTCGGTGGCCGTTTCTCTCTTAGCCTACATCTGGAAGTCTTCAATGCGTGCCTAAGCTGGACGAAGCGACAATGGCTGACTGTGGGACATGATTGTACGGTCGGATATGGCCTCAGTAACCGTCACCGTCACTGCGGCTGTCATTCGCGTCTCGCTTGGACTCCAGATGGGCATTTCTACTGCCATGATAGCCTCTCTTCTGATCGAAAGAACCGGCGTACCTCTGGGATCGGCCCCTCTCATTTCCATGCTTAGGGCTGTGAATACGTCCCCTTATAATCTGGTCTCGAAAACGACGCTGACGACTCCCTTTGCAATCGCTATTTGCCTTGGGGTTCTTTTGACAGTAGCATCTCAGTTTACATCAACGGTTCTTCTGTTTGACTTCCAAAACACCAACATCACCGCACCCCAGCAGACAATCAAGTTGCTTTACGGCAGCAGCGAACAGGAAGAAGCGGTCAGTCGCGGATCCAACACCGATCTTAGTTACAGCTCTGGGGTAAACAACCTCAAAGGATCAAAAATCTGGAATTCTCAGCCCAACACATATTTCCGATTTGCCCAGCAGATTGATTCTGGTCCCGGTCTGGATCTTGATGTCGACGACGTCGATGATTCAGGGACAGCTTTGAGAGCAATCTTGCCGTTCGCCAGTATTGCTGATCGCACCAACTTGCGAAAATACGAGGGACCTAGTGTCGTGTTTGACTCTAGGGTGGTATGTACTCGACCGAGGATTCCTAATATTGGTGTTGAATTTTCGGCAGTGGCCTCATGGACACAGAGAGACAGAAGAGAGAACGGCCGACCTAGTCGATTTGATGACTTTGTTGTCAGTGGAACCTTCAGAATTCCCAGCAACCCTTCTCTGTTCAACGCCGACTACGAGCCAGTCAATTGGCCCTTCAGATGCATAGTCCCCGCATCAGGACCAGCTGAAGAGACTGGGTATTCACCAATATCAATCTGCTCAGCTGTCGGTGGAGTTAGGTCAAAAGATGCGCAATTCACAAGATTGCCTGATCTTCTTCCAAAAGTACTTCCTATCCCAAAGGCTCTGAATCTCAAAGCCAGCACGTTCCTCATATTCAATACGTCGGGGTCGATAGGAGATTGGCGAAGATATCTCAGGGAGAACTCAGACACTAAAGATGAGAAAGATTCCTATCTCTTGTCACAATACGCTACAAAATTGAATTGGACATCCTCCTCGGACGGAGTTTGGGTACACTTACGGACACAGCCTCAGACTATCAACGCCAGCGTGTCTATCAGCACTTGTCTTACGCATCTTCCAGGATTGTACCAGAACATCAGTATGTCAAGCAACCGTAATGGATTCGAACAAAGTCTTTCTTGGGACAGAGTCAGCGCGCAGTACCAAACGGCCTCGATTCGGGATCGATATATGAACCGAGGCGTCAATGGAACTTCGCGAGATTTGGAAGGCCTCCTGGATTTGCACCCAAAGACTACCTGGGACCTTCCAGATGGCATCGACGCAAAGAATCTGACCTTCAATGAAACTTTCAGATACTGGATGCTCTTCAACAGCATCGCTGGTGGACTTCCCTACATGAATCTGAATGGAGTCCATGAGAGATACGAAGTACTAGCGGGAGGCATCCTGCTTCCTCGCGCGTTCTCCCCGTACGCCGTGCACTTTGCACATGCTGCTCTGTTCCAAGATATATTCAAGACTACGGGCAGCTTATCGCAGGGCCTTCAGGGGCTGTTCACTGTTCTTCGGCAAATGGTATTTTACGAAAATCCACCCTACTTCAACAATGAATCAGAAGCTGTCATAACTATGTCGAACGAGAAACTCATACCGACGCAATGGACTGGCTTGATTCTCGTCGCCATCACCACAGCTACGCATTTCATTCTCCTCGCCGTCATAACCGCATTGTTTTTGGGATGGACGAAGGCTAGTTGGCTTGGGAATGTATGGGCTTCGTTAAGCCAGGTTGTGTCACCTGAGACGGAAGACTTGATCGTCACGAGCACAAACAAAGATGACAAGGCGGTGGAAAAGATGATTCTGAGAGTGATGTCGGGAGCAGATGGGAGGTTGACATACCGGGTCAGGGTAAAGCAGAACGGATCGAATGGGCGTAATGAGCTGTCCTTGATTTGAGGAGAATTTCCAAACTAGAAGTATTCCTTTTATGAATGAGACTTGCGATCCGGGCGGTATCCCACTAACTAGGTGGTATCCCACTAATCTTAGCCAATCAGGCTTTCAGAATCACTCGCGTAGCTCACGTATAATCCAACCATCTATGTAATTGACAACTCCGCGCGCTAACGACTCCGCGCGCGAAATTATCGCGAAGCTGTCAAAAGTCCCGCGAAGTCATTATGCCGTGTGGTTTTCGGGAAAGGTTATAGGGATCGCTAGGATCCATAGGTGATAAGTGGGGTATGGCCGGACAGCCAGAAACTACTGCCCGGGTGGCATCACTGTTGTAAATTTCGGTGTGCCAGGCGGGTTCGGACCGCAAGATACCACCGATCTGGTCCATATAAGCATCTACATGACCCCTGTAGACCCCCTTCGCGCTTTTGTGACTCGACAGCAATGTCTGCCAGAGCAGGTGCCTACCCACACTAGCAATGTGAGTATCCACAGTATCTTGGCCTTCTGCAAACAAAAAGCCCTATTCGAGCAGAGTCTAACATAGTCTAAGATGGACGAGAACTCAGCGTCCTGCCGCCCACCATCCACCTCGGTGTGATGTTCGCGTGTTGAGAATGCCGAGTATTTAGTATGTTTCAACTCTACCATCATGCGTCCGTTCATTCCGAGCTGCTGACACCAATTGCGGAGTATATCGCGTTAGTTCCGAGTATCTCGCGGTAATCTTCGCCCCTATTAAAGTTGCCCAAAGTAGCCGACGGAGTCTTCCGCGTAGGCTCATGATCCACGGACCCCTCCAGGAAATTGCTGTCCAAGACTCGAGAAAACTTTAAAGACTGGTGGGCAGACACGTTGACGGGCAGACAGTCTATTATCAGGACCGGCGAACACCGGCCCCGAGGAATAAAGTTGCCCAACGCCATTTCTCTATATGAATTGTTGTCCCCTTTTCGCGCCCTATGAGGCGTGTTTGTCAATAAACACTCATGAAATCAGATTTCCGAAGAGATTTTGCTGTACATGTAATAATGAAGGAATATGGGTGGGCTGGAGGGTTAGCGGAAATGCCGTGTTTTCAGCTCTCGAGAAGTTTACTCATTGTTCATCGGCCCACGCTTTGGACGTCCATAAGACCAAGGACCTCCTGTTTGCCTGTTCTTGTGCCTGACCGTATGCTCCCCTCAGGCCTCTGATCGACATTCCACAATGCTCCGGATCTCAAAGCTCCTCCTCCTTCTCTCCCTACTATGGCTCACGACCGCGCACGAGCGGACCTCGCCTCCGCCCCGCGACCACCTCTCCCTCCGCCAAGCATCGCCAGACGAATCCCAATACTGCAGCCTCCAAACATGCGGTAACAAAGACCAAAAGACCGGCGTATGCCGCCGCAGCCTCGCCCCCCGCGTCCTCGAAGCCCCAGACCCGTCCTCCAACCCCTCCGGCGGGCACTGGTACGACCCAAAGCACTACGGCAACAACGTCGACAGCTTCTTCCGCGGCGAGATCGCCAAGCGCGCAGACACCCAGACCGACATCGTATCCCTCTACGGCGGCCAGGTCACCTCCGAGTACGTCCGCTTCAAAGACCAGCCGCGCTCGCTCGCGATGCTCGGGTTCTGCGGCTGCATCGGCCTCATCGTTATGTCGCAATCCGCCGTCTGGATGGCGCACGTGTACGAGAGCCCCGTCCTCCTCAACGCCGACACCTTCGACGAGAACGGTATCGAGGTGCTGAAGAATGGCAAGGGGAGCTCCGATATGTACTACGGGCTGAGCGACCTAAGCGGCAACGTGTTCGCGTCGGGCGAAGACCCAGTCGCCATCGTGTTTGCCCCCAAGGAGAATGGGCATTTCGTATATGAGCCCCTAATGAGAAAGATAGATTCAATGGTCGAGGACTGTAAGTGGTGACCCTGGCTCTTATCATCGTCGTCCGCTGGTATTGACAAACACGCTTGTTGCAGTAATCGGTGTAGAACCCAAATGGGTTAGTTATGCGCCCAGGCGGACTGGCGGAGCTATCACTAGATTCGACTTCGATTGTACCAGATCCGACGGTAAGGTGCTTGTGCAGTACCAGCCGTCTAATCCAGGAAGGCTATTTCGTTCTCAAGCAAAAGCCAGGATATGGATCGAAGGAGACAGTTGGACATACAAGACAGCATGGTCACCGCAGAGTGACCAAAAACGCTATTAGGTACAAATATCTGGGTCCTTCAAGTGGCATTCACAGGTATAAACGCAAATGAAACGATAGACGTAATACATAGGGAAGAGACAATTTGATTCTGTAGCGATAGCGACTAGGTTCTTCCGATGTCTTGTAATGCAATCTTTGGACCGGTTGAATAGCTCTATGCTTGCCATTCACCTGCCACCCGACCCGATCAAACCCTTCAGACTGGTGACAGCATCCATCCGCTGGGGGGCATTGTCCTCGGAGCAGATACTGCGACGCTGCGCCTCGGATTTTGCTGGCTTAGAGACTGTCATTGCCTGATAAATTGAAGACCGCTCAGGCTCGGAGATGTATCCCGCTGCCTCTGCCTCATCGTCTCCACTTGGATCACCTGCAATGTGGCTCTCGGAAGCTTTCCTCGAAATTGCAGTACTTTCAAGGGATGGAGCTGGCGCTCGCATGACGGGCGTTTGAGCCGGAGTCTGGAAGACGGAGCTTAGCTTGCGAGTGAGCTTCTGTAGAAATCCAGGGTCCGAATTGGAGACGTCGGCAAAGTGAGCAGATCGAGACCTGTACAGGACCTTGTCCGTTGAGCGGGGAGCAGCTTCTGCGGTGGCCACGCTGTTCATTGGACGAACAGTCTCGACGTAAGCTTCAGATACTCGACGGCTAGGCTTCGACGTGGCGTTGCGGGTGCTTTCTCCAAATCCACTCCAATTGAGCAGACCAAAGTTGTACTTCGTCATTGGATCCGGTCGTGTATCCACACTCTCAGCTGCAGGCAGCGTACCGCCTGCGCATGGTCTGGCGTCGACGCCAAGGTGATACATGTCATCCATTTCTTGCTCCTCGGGGATTGCCCCGTACGGAGGGCTCTGCCATTCATGCGTACCACGGCGTCTGCTCATCGGAGCAGATGAAGCCACATCCTGCTTGGATTCAACACCATCCTCAAGGGAGGCTTTGCTGTTCTCTTTTTGCAGGCTCGTGTCGCCGAGGATCTCCGAATCTGCGGGTGCGCCATCGACGGCAGTATGATGTGATGGCTTTAGGCCTGTCTCCAAGAGCTTGGACTTCAAAGTCTTGGATTCTGCCTGCTCGCCATCTGGTGTCGAAACATCCAACTGCTGTAGGTTCTCTCGACCGACATCAGAAATGCAGGGGCCGTTCTCTTCGGCATCAGTCTTGTTGGAGCCAGGACTTGCAGAATCAATTTCCTTGGAGCTTGGTTCATCTGCTTCGGCGGACTTGGCATTAACTTCCTTGGCCGGAGGATCGGCGTTGGACGCCCGCTTCGGACCACCAAGCTCAGCATCGGGACTGTTTTGTTCCATTGGGGCCTCGTCAGCTTGTCCTGCTCCGGGCGACTCTTCCATAGGGTCCAGCTTGGGTCCCGCAGCACCGAGAGTTTTGACCTCGGTACCGTCTTTGTTAAGCTCCTGATTGATGGCTGCCGAGCCCTGGGTGTCACCATCCTTTGTAGTTGCGTCTTCTGTGGGAAGAAGATTGCCTGTTGGCTGGTTGTCAACGGTGTAGTCACCCAAGTCATCCGTGTCGCAGTCAGAAATTTCGTGAAGTCGTGGTCCAGTGGAAGGCTCGGCGCTGCCTGCGACATCCACAACCTCAAAATTCTTGGTGCCCTCCGGTTTCTGTTCTGCTGAGTCAGTGTCGTTCGGCTTGTCATGATCGTCATCGCCTTCCACTTTCGCTGCACTGCTTGCCTCAGCCAATGGATCGCCCTCCGGCTTTGTTGTTGAGACATCTTTGACATCTTCCTGACGCTCCTTCTCAGGCTTTGTATCACCAGCTCCCCATCGGATGTCAGTGACATTGTCTTTGGATAGGATGGTAGTCGTGGATACTTTAGATGACCTAACTTTGGCACGTATCTGGCCGTCAGACTGACTTCGGGCGAAGAAGGCGGTCTCGGGCAAGCTGATGGTGGTCGCCGGTTCCGCTGCGTCGGAGACTTGGGGTACACGAGCATTTAGGAGGCAGCTGGGCTTTCGAATGATCCGTTTCGGTAATGCAGCATCCGCGCCTGTTTGCAAAGCAGCATCTTGATCCCCTTCGACAGGACCGGCGCCGTGCTTGCACATTCCGTTGATAACGATTTGGACGACATCTTGTACTTCGCTGTCATCCAAGACGTACTGACAGGTGCCACGTCGGCATATCGAGGCTGTTTCAATATCGTCGGCAGTCATCTTTGGTGCAGTAGGCTCAGATTGTGGGGAGGCTTTGGACGATCCCTTCCGCCGAGAGCTGCTGGAGAGGTGGGTTCGCACCTTGCGCACAATGTCATGCATAGAAAGGTACGACTTGCTCCGCGCTTTTATCCCGGGCCGCTTGAGACTGCTGACGGAGCTTTTCGTGCCGAGTTCCTGGCCATCATGGCCCCCAGATGACTTGCTGGGTGACGGTACCTTTGGCGCGGCTGACTTGCTGCGTGGATGGTTGTCTGTAGAGCTTGGCTGCAGAGTCTGCCCAGAGGTAATATTTGGTGCCGGACTTGATGCTTGTTCGTGCCGAAGATCAGGGCCTTTCGTTCCTACAAGATGCACGTTAGCGACATACAAAGCAAGGAGTAGTCATCAAAGCTAACCTTGTGCCAGATCCTTCGCGACATTCCCAACGTCAAGTGCTTCCACGACGGCCCTAGGAACGTACTCCGGAGGAATAGCACTCCCATTGGCATCCACGCTCATACATCGGGAGGGTCGACGCATGGGAGGGGCTGCAGGTGGTGCCCAAGTAATATCGCCAACGCCGCCATTACTCAGCAGAGTGCAGTTGGTAATGGACGTTGGCGGAGGTGGAATGACGGTGCGTTTCTTCCCGGAAGGCTTTCGTCTGGTTGTCGGAAAGATGACAGTCCCATCCTGGCAGTTGGGGACAAAGACGCCAGGGAGATGATGGGTAACGGCGCCATTCTTGTCGACCGAGGCGCCTGGAGCTGTGGTCGGCTGGGCCGGTTGAGCCTTGCTTTGACCCGATTTTGACCAAAAAGACAGCATATCGTTGAAGCAATAAGGGAATTTTGAAACGAAAAGGGATTGATAAAGAGATTGCTAGTCGAGGTTTGGAGGGTCGATCAAAGGAGACGAGGATAGTGCTTCAACCTGGACTGATAGTCGGCTGAGGCAGAGAGTGTTGATATTTGACATAATACTTTGTCCATGAAGAAAGATGAAGTCAAGGGAGAGTTTCACTTGCTGGTTCAACTCTGCCAAGACATGAAAAGGCAGCACTTGCTGCTTTTGTTGGACGATGGAGGAAGTCGACTCCATCGCTACTTCCGTTTGGTGACATTGTGGCTGAAAGGCAGCGACAGCCAACATGTGCATCTGCAGCGGAGAACAATGTGTTGCGCTTGAAAGTACCACCGATTAGACTTCAGTGGATATGGGAGAAGTTTCATTCGAGACCGATCGTTCGAATAATATGATGGCATTAAGTCGACAATTACCTAGGTGTCGTTGGTGATGTTGTGGCGTTGTTCCCAGCCAAAGTCAATTGCTCGATCTGGTGGGGCAGATTCCCAAAAAAGGGCTGACATAATCCGCTCCTGCTGGTCAGTGCAGCGGCACAGTGCTGTCAGATACGCACGGTCCCTTGATAAAGGCCACGTCTGGACCAATGAAAATCCCTGCGCAACAAAGGGTTTTCCGTCCGGTCGAGCTCAGCTTATTCTTTTTTTTGTTAGCTCCAAGAACCATTCAACCCTCTTTGACGATCGACGGCCGACG
>JABGLZ010000787.1:0-45414 GCA_014705045.1 Colletotrichum theobromicola
GGCTTGGCGGGAAGTTTGGCGGAGGGGTGGAGGGGCATTGGGCGAGCTCAGCAGAAGAAGCAGACGGTGGAGGGGCGGCGGGGTGGGAGTGGAGGGGTTTGAGTTTGGATGGTGTGGATGGAGGGGTTTCTGCCCGTTTTTTCTCGTGGAACGCGTGGAATGTCTCTTGGGACGAGGTGGTGTGTCTGATCAAGCTTGGCTTCACGGGTAGTGTCTTGGACATTATGTGGTTTCTTTTTCTCGCTACGGGATTTGGGGTTGGTTGTGTGTAACTGTTGGGGATGACTGGCTTGAGATGGCTTCACTTTGGTGTTACTGTTACGAAGAGGTTGAATGTCCTGGTGGTCACAGGGAACAAACGCCGTGGAGGTTGGGAATGGCCATTTGGCTGGCGCCTTCTAATTCTCCAGGCCATTTCTTGTTCAGCTTCTCCTTCTCATCCGCAAATTCAAGCCGTAAAAGTCGACCGTTTGATCCTTCTTAGATACTAGACGTTTGTCCCGGGAGGTTGGTCAGTCGCCAGATCGCCGAGAGCCCCGGTTCCACGGCGCGCGGGAAGCCGTCGTCGTTAGCTGTCGAAAGCCGTTGTCAGACTTTGGCATCCTTCTAGATGAACTAATCAGAATTACCAAGACCGTCAAAAAACGCCGCGGCTCGGAGCCGCCTAGCCCTTTGACTGCAAGATCTAGACAACGGGCCTGTGTATGTTTGGGAGAAAGATCAAGCCTTGTCTAGTGGCTTTTGCCCGGGTTTAGCGGTTGCTGGCTGCTTGTTCAGGCAGAGGTTGGGTAAGACCCCCAAAACCAGGCTTTGAGGCTGACTGGGGGGGCCAGAAACTTGTTCTAGTGCGAAAGCGACCGATTATTCCAGCGAGACCGAGGAGACGCCGCGCAGCTGGATATGGGGTGGTGTGGTGTTGGTTTGGTGACGGACGGTGGTGTGTACCCGTTCAAAGCTAACCTGGAAGCTACCTAATTCTTAGGCTCGCTGCTTCTCCAGGGAGCGATGGCCGCCGCGGTTCGTAGTCCTGGTGCTGTGCGGGCTGCATCCCGCATCCACACGCGCGGCATCTGGGGCTGTCACATCAGCGGAGGTTAACGGAAGAGTAAGGCGAAGTTTAGCTCGCCCGCGCCGGGCTTTACAGCGCTTCAATGCAGTGTACCACACCCTCTTCAGGGCGTCTCCGAGCTGCTGCTGTCTTGGAGTTCGTAGGCCGGCGCCGGTGCCGACGACTTCCACACGCCCTCCACTTTTTCCTTCTTTTTTTCTCCCCCAACTGCTCTGCTTGTGGTGTCCTCCCCCGGCCATTCCTGCCGCTCATCCAACTTCCTCGAAACCTCCGGTTGCCGTACCACATTACCTACTCGGCGCCACCGACGCCATCTTCTCTCGGGGGTGCTCTCCCCTTTGTCAGCTCGTCGACGACATCGTGCCGCGAGGCCCATGCATGGAGTTCACCCAAACCACACGTGCGAGTGACCATCTGCTGGAGTTCGCTTTGGTGGTACACACCCTCTTGCACAGGCGGGCAACACATTCACACACTCACATCACCAGATTGGCTCACAGTATTTTTCACTTAGCTTGACAAACTGTGCGTCACCCTGTTTGGATCAAAGGAAGCTAGTCGAATTTTTTTGTCTCTTTCTTCTTGGTGTTCTATCCTATTGGGGAAACACGCCCTCCTGCCCCTCCCAACGACTAGCACCCAACTCATATCCTGTGCCACTCATCGTGGGCGGGCACTCACTCACCGACCTTTCACCTCGGGACCGACATCCCAGAGCTACGGTTTTCATTCTCACTGCGCCTCGGAGCCGGAAAGAGCGCGGCGCTGATTACGGCGCCGAAGACCGACGCCATGGCACCCCAACAACGGATGCAAATCCCAGGGTTCTACTACGGTAAGCTTAGCTTACCCGCACGCCCACCCCCACCCATCACCCCTGGGGTGACTTACACGGACAAACAAACAACGAGCTGGGCTGACACAGGACTTCATAGATGAGGAGAAGGGAAAGTACTTCAAGATCGAAAAAACGCAGTCGGCCCCGCAGGACGCCGCCTGGTCCGCCGAGAGCGTCAAGCGCCGCAAGATCCAGCACCGCGAGGCCGAGGCCGTCGCGGCGCGCCGGGAGAGGCTTAAGCGGCACATCGTCCGGTCCGCCGTGCTCCGGGACCCGCTCCTTGGTGGATTTCTCGAGGCCGAGCTCGGCGTCGTGAGGAGGGAAAGGAAGATCCGGAGCGGTGGCGGCGCCGGCACCAGCTATGGCGTGGATGACGTCCCTGCCGCCGCATGGGCGAGGGCGTTGACGGACAAGGGGGAAGTACCGTTCGTGCCTAGCTTTGCGAGAGGGAGGTTTCCCAACATCCCGTGCTTTTGGGTTGGCGGGGATGACGACAAGACGGGGCTCGGGGTTGCGTATGCGAGTGAGTTGGTCCACGTGAGGTCTTGGTGTTGGCATGCGCAAGCTAAAGTGTTACAGCTGTTGACGAGGAGACTTTGATCGGGTCGTATATACCCATGAACGAGAAGGATGAGTGTGTTTCATCTGGTTATATATGATTCTAAGAAGCTGACGTTTGTAGGATATCTTTCAGTACAGATTCTTCCAGTCGTCCGGAGCATCGGCTGTCACATCGCCACGAAATGATTGGCTGCCCTCAGATCTCATCCATCAACTACCATCCTAGCTCTCACCGAATGATTGTAACATCGCGGGAACCGAGCAACAACTCCAACATCTACCTCTTCTCGCCGACAAAGTCTGCTCCAAACGACCATCGGCCGCAGTGGTTGCTTGACAGGGGTAACTCATCCCTCTATGCCCTCCACAGATTCCATTCACTGACGCACTCACAGCTAACAACCTCCGTCACATCTCCTTCCACTCCGACCGCCGCGAGGGCGTCGTAAACTCAACGACCGTAGCACCGCCTGGCTCATCCTCCCTGATCTGCGTCATCGGCACCAGCTTCGGCCTGCTTAAGCTCATGCCCGACGAGCGCATCAGATGGCTCGGCCCGGCGCGCCCCCGCCCCGGCCCTCCGGAGGGCGACTTCTTCGCGTCGTCCTTCCTCTCGGACAACCCCAGCGTCCTCTTCGCGGGCGGCCGCAACCGCGACGTGAAACTCATCGACCTGCGCACGAGGTGGTCCGAGTGGGAGCTCCTCCCCGCCGGGCCCGTCGCGCACCTGGAGGCCGTGAACCCGCACCAGTTCGTTGCGGCGGGGCCTCGCTCGCGCATGGCGGTGTTCGACATACGGTACCGCCGCTCGCGCCCGAACGGCATGCGGCCGGTGGTCGAGTTCGAGGGGTACAAGAACGAGGCGCACATGCACATCGGCTGGGCCGTTGACGCGGACGCCGGGGTCGTGGCGGCGGCGCACGATGATGGCGGCGTGGGGGTGTATTCGCTGCTTTCAGGGCGAAGATTGCGGTGTCCTGCCGTGGATGGGATCAAGGGCCGGACGCCGATTAAGAGTTTGAGGTTTACGGGGATGCCGGGGAAGCGGCACAAGAGCTTGTTTGTTGGGTTGGGACCGAATTTGAAGATGATCAGTGTCGGGGCGGTGGGGGTGGATGACGAGTGTTGATTGGTTTCGGAGTGGTGGTGTAGGATACCCCTGAATTGGAGAGGTTATGAAGCCGGATACAGGATGATAAAGCCCGGCCAAAGAGAGTTGCTGAGACTAGATGTATAAGTGTTTGTTCCTACTACGGGGACGCAGTATATATGGGAATCCGACCATTATTGTCTCTACACTAAATTCACTTCGATTCCAGCATCCGTTTTTCTGCTGTAGTCAGGAGATTCATAACCCCCAGACTCCTTCATAAGCCCAATCCCACAAAGTCAGCCGAACCAGAACCTTTCCAACATCCAGTTCGGGTGTTGTTGACTATTCTTAGGTCAATACCCAGGCGCGAATGATCAGGGCCAGCGACGACATCCGCAATACGTAAAGCAAACAACATCAGGCTCGTCCGGGTACCCTTATAACAAGCAGAGTTGTTGCATTGATTGCAAATAGAGACCTTGGTCGGAAAGAAACCATTTGGTGGTAGACCTAGAACCTCTGAGCATGGCGCCGCTTAAGTACCTCTGTATCAGTGGCAAGTATAGCTTTGGACGGATGAGTTTACACGTCCCGACGGCGAGTATGGGTATTTAGGTGACATTTGAAGACATTGAGTATGAGCAAGGCAATTGAGGTGGTATCAAGGCAGGTTGGTTGCTCGGTTGGAAAAGATACGGTACGATGATAGGCTACCACTACCCCCTCGTTATCCGAAGACAGGAGCCATGCCAATGCAGCCGAAGACTTTAGCAGTGCGCTTGAGTATTTAGGAGTCAATACAAGGACAAGAATGGGTAGTCATGTTGAATGATAGGTCTTGTTGTCTTGAGGTGATTACGCCTACGTTGCTTGGCCTGTTATTCGATGAGGGATGGAGGCTGCCTCCATCTATGAGAGAGGAGCCTACTAGGAAAGCACAGCATGTACTGGACACGAATTGCCGAGAAATGTGATAGTCTGGGACTACATGCGACTTATAAATGCACTCATCTAGATATAGTTCTAGTCTATGAAAGGATGTGACAGCGAAAGTTGTTTCAACTGACAATACGGGCGCTGGGTTTGAACCTGTGTTTGTGTGTGTGGAAGTGTCTGTCATCACCTTGCCATTTCGCTTGACTGTTCTGGCTCGTTGCTTGCCGACTACGTGAGGTGATATTGTACCCCGAGATAGTCTCTGGCTAATACTGATTCTACGCAATACTTAGAGAACGAAGATGACAAGGAACGGCTGTTGCGACTCCGCTCCTTTGATTAGTACTGTGACCATTCCTGATACAGTGGATGGATTTCCCGCTCCCTCCACTTCGTAAAACATTCTGATACTCTTCACATCTAGCAAGGAATGCATGAATCAAGTCGATCCTGAGGAGCCTACGACTTAGGAGTTTACGGCGGGCCTTTAAAGGCACGATCTAGAGCGTTCTCAGCCGTTACTGCAAGCTTGGTCAGGCTTACTGCCGGTGTTTCAAGAGACGATGGCATTCTTGGGAAACCATATAAATATGGTGTCGAATCCTGAGACGGCTTTCTCGAGAGCACGCAGCAATCGGGCCGGAGATCTTCGCCGAGTGTGCTTCTAGATTTGTCGCTTTCGTTTGCGCATCGATCGACAGCTGAGAGCAGTATAATCATGACAATTAAGCACCATTCAGCTGTTCGAAACTCGTGTACGGATAAAATTCGTTTCTTGTCTTCTACTTCGGGCTATTCATGCCGGATATGACTACGGCGAAGTAGGCTAATGTCATGGAGCTGATTTCAGCCACGGTAAGGGACGGAGTGAGCGTGATCATGGCCGATGAGCCGGACTTAGAGAGAACTGAGCAGTGCCCGTGAGTTCATTTGCTTGACGAAAGTATGAGAATGTGTGTTCTCATATTCTTATATAGATCGACCAGGGCTGTGTTGTCTTCTACACGTCCAAGCGTCTCTGCAGGTTCTGGCCTGGCTGGACCACAGTTGTGGGCTACCGATCTTGCAAGACGACTTGCCGGCTGATATCTCAATGCACTCACCCCCTTGAGAGCAGATGATCCAGGTATACGGTCCGAGTTGCCTCTTCAAACTTCCACTGCTTTGGCCTCTTGGGCTAACTTTTGGTTGAGTGACTGTAATTTGCCAGAATTTACCATTTAAGCTCCAAGGGGACAATGACCGGAGTTGCATAAGTGTCAAGTACTCTGATTCCGCTTTCCCTTCTTTGTAGTCAACGATGGGCAATATGCTTAACTAGTAGCCTCAAGACTTCATTTAGTCGGACAGATCAGTGTCTCACTGCTGTTTGTGGAGTATTCTATGGACGGTACCGAGGACAAGAGAGCTGGCCTGAGATCCGATTCATCGTTTAGGTTCAGCATCACAACATGAAGGGCAGCACTGATATTGAAGACTTCGTCTTGCTGATGAGGATCACAGGTAGACACACTGTCCACTATTGTCTATAGAGAGAGGCTTTGATTGAAGCTCTCTTTTATCATACTCCCCGCGTGTATAATACGTTGTTGAGAAGGTGAACTCTGCGCCCCTGGACTGCCAAGGTGGTAGGTTCTTGAAAGCGCCATTTAGGTGTTTAAGAAGGCTCAGCTGACATTGAAGTAGGTAGACGAACTACCTACTTGAAATCTTGGTCCTTTCTTTCCTGAATAGGAAATTCAATTCAGTCATGGCGCTGATTGTAGCGTTGAGCGATTGGTGTTTCTCAACTAATCCGTCTGAAGAGACCCGGATATCTAATATCTAATACCCATAAGAGCCGTTTACCGTATCGTATGAAACTATCCTCCCCCGCCCCTGGAGAATTGCGTATTTGATTGCTATTTATGCTCACATTCGATATTGAAACAGAGCATAACAAGCTTTTCTGCAGTTATCTGGTTTCTCTGTGGGCCACCATAACTTCTTCTTCACTGAAGAAATCAGAAACCCACAGCCATTCGCGCCTGTTGTCTTCGCAACTTAGCATAGGGGTTTCAGAGATCTACACTCATCGAGATTGGCTCAAAAATCGAAGAATACGGCTATAGATTGGTGGTAGACTTGATTGATCTCGACGGCACAGTGGTTTCTCTCCGTGACAAGGTTCTTGGAGCCCAGGAGCATACCTTTATGGTCATGGTCATGTGTTCAATATAATCTTACGGTACCGACAGCGTCTAAGTAGAACCCCACGCTTGCAGACGAGTGAGACATGATTCGTTCAAAGTAACCCCATACAGGAGGGACGACCGAGATGCCAGACGAGACTACAAAACAGTATTGCGGAGTTTAACCCGTGGGAAGGGGAAGTATTCGCTCGTTCTATACCCTGATATTAGGCAGTACTCTCTTGTCTATTAGAAAAACGAGATCAAATTCACGGAATTTGCGCTTGTTTCTCCCTTTGTATCTGAGAAAGCAGAAAGGATTTATAGTCAAGAACACGATTACGAGATCAAGTGATGCCAGTTGCCCATTATCATGCCTCGAGGCTGGCCCCTGAGTTGCAGATCAATACAACCCGGTGGTCTTGTGTCTATCATGGTGCTCATGTGTCTATCATGGTGCTCAATATTTATTGAACCTACAGTATTGAGTTTTTGGTCACGATGCAGGAACCCCTTCGTAGAAAGACTACGACAGATTCACCAAGTTTGCGGGCTGCGCCGTGTATTGCCGTTCACCTCGGAGCCGAACTGGCCACCGGGGCTCTCGTAACGACGCCATTACTGGACTAGCCGGGTGTTACGACCGCCACTGCACGAGAGATGACTCCTAGACCAGAAAGGCCTTTCCCAAGAGGTTCTCACAGCTATAAGCATAAAGAGCTCTACTGCCTCATGTCCATCCCTTTTCCTGTTCCTCTTCCTCATCAACCAGCAACAAATCCCGCACGATGCCCGCACCACGTGAGGAATACAAGAATACCCTCCCCGCGCAAGTCGCGTCCGTCGACACGGATAGCGCGAGGGAACCAAGTCTATATCCTCACGACAACAGCATCTCGGACCAATCTATCCCTAATCCCACCGACAACAGCCGCATTAACAAGCACCGTCTCCCCCTTCGCTCTTCTTCCGCCCCTCCACCAAACATTTATAAAAGCCCTCACCATTGTCGCAAACACCATCAAGCCCGTTCCCCCCTTGGAAACATCGAAAACAACATCCTCCCATGCTCTTTGAACTGCGTCGAATCCGACAGCCTCAACCCCGTGCCCGCAATGAACGTGTCCGAAGACATGCAAGCGGGGCCTCACCCTCCGCAACTCCCTCAAAAGCATCTCGCACCCCCAGTTGCCCCGCGGGTCGTCAAGGTGCCCCTTCGGAGGTGCATGCGTGATCAACACGTCCGTTCCCGATGGAACCCTCCCGGCCCACGGGTCCAGCGGTCCGGACCGGGGGTACTGGAACGCCCAGTTCCCGTGCTGCGGCGTGAACGGGCTGCCGTATACTCTGATCTCCCTCGTCCTGCCCCCGTCGCCGCCTGCAAATGCAACGGGCACTTTAAGCGTGGCGGAGGCGCAGTCGAGGTACAGTACATCCCCCCAATCCACCACCCCGTCCTCCTCCCCACCGCCCTCCTCTACTTCCCTCAGCCTCCCGTCTAGGCAGAGATCATGATTTCCCGCGACGACGACCTTAAACCTGTGACTCTGCGCCTTGATCCAGTCTATTGTATGCTGTAACTCGGATCTTGTCCCAGAGACGGTGAGGTCGCCCGCGTGGATGAGGATGTCGCCCGGGGGCAGGTGCGGCGTGGTGCCGTGCGTGTCGGAGATGCAGACCACCGTCACTGCGTCCTCTTCACGAGGCGCGACGGGGAAGGGGACGGGGAAGAAGGTGGAGAGGTACCGTGAGATGGCGGTGATCGGCGAGGAAAGGAAGCGGTCCCACGATGATTCGGGGGGGCGGCTGAGGATTGCGTCAAGCCCTGATGGGTAGTCTCTGAAGAGGCGCATCGGGTTTGCAAGTGGGTGTTTCTATGGCCGAGTTGTGGCAAAATCTTCCTTATGTAGGATCGCGACAGCGATGTCAGATATGTGTTGTTGCCTGGCAAGAAGACACCCTGGCCGACTAATAAAGCAAACTCAATCTCTCGCCGACCACGACGCATAACCCGTTGCGAGATGTGGCTGTGCCCCTCCAAATAACTCCAAGAATAGTCATGACTTCGAACAAAGTCGTTGACTCTGGACAAATCCAGTCTGCTGTTGGTGAGCTTTGTGTTCTCACTTTCGAAACCGCGTGATGGGTGGGGAGGGACGAAACCCATGATATGATTGTGACAAATCAGGCGATTTATCCTGGAACACAGTCGTTCTCTCTCTCTTGGAAGACGTCAGCATTGTGTTCATAAGTTGACACAGATGAAGCCGAAGTAGAGAAAATGATGACCAGTGGGTTTCCTTGGGTCTGACAAAGATGGATGGTTCTTTTGTAAGATTTGCTGCTCCAGGGGGTCGATTGGCGGATTTTTACTGGCAGTCCTTCAGCGGCATGCTTTTGTTGTGCGATAGCGATATCAAAGAACAAAAAACAAAACAAAATATAGCCAAATCAGCAGATGAAGTTAACGAACTGATAACTTGAATTGAACTGGAAAGCAAAAGATCAGGTCCATCCAGGATTCGAACCTGGGCCTACGGAAGAATCTGGGTGCGAATCAGAATCCGACGTCCTAACCAACTAGACTAATAGACCATTGGAACCAGCGGAGAACAACTCCACTTGTTGGGACTCGGACGCAAAATCAGAGCCTATGTGCCTGGCCAATGAATCGGTCCGTTTCACGATGGCCTGTCTCCTCTGCTTATCCAACAAGGTGGCCGGCAATCAGTTGGATCCTGACATTGTCATCCCACTATGAGGGCAACACCATAGCATGTCCCCCACAAACCGCCATTCACTGTCCGTGAATGCCAACTGAGGGGATGTCCGTCGCATTGCAAAATGCGACAGCAGAAGATACCATGATCAAGTTGTATGCCGTTGGATGTCATCCCGAGTAACGAAAGATTCTACAAAAGTAGTAAGACTCCCCAAACGCCAAACCATGCTATGCGCCTCGGAACCGCAAGACAAAGAAACAACCCACAGTGACCAGAACACATTGTCTGACCCTTAATTCGACGAGCCCAAGAAAACCGCAAGACCTTTTTTCCACAAAGGCTTCCAAGCTCATTTCAAAATAGCAATCAACAGAACCAAGATGATGATGAGCGCGATAATGGCCATCATCTGCTTGCTCTCCCCCGCGTCCCTCGCTACCTTGCCCAGCGACCGCCTCGCGCGGTCTAGACGTCCCTGGTGCCGGTCCACGACGCCGTCGACCTCGTCCAGCATGGCGACGTGCGAATCCAGCTCGTCGCCGATCTGCATGCTCAGCTCCCGTTGGCGTCCGATAGACTCGCCCAGCCGGTCAAGGTGATCATCCTGGTCGCGCATGATTTGCGAGTGGTACTCGTGGATCTGCTGGTTGTCCATGCCCTCGGCCTGGTCGCGGTACCCCGCCGAGTCCGCCGGGTCGTCGCGGTAGCGGCCCTCGCCGAAGAGAGCGGCCGCATTGGGGTCTTCGGCGGCAGCGGCAGGCGAGTCGGTGAAACGCACCGTCTTGTTGCCGGAGCCTCCTGGGACGCCGCGGAGGGAACCCTTGAGCGGTTTCGTGGACTGGGCGGCGGCGAAGTCGGGGGAGAGTGACGGGTCATTAGGGGTCGTTGTCGTGGACGAGCTGGTCGGGTTCGAGAAGCCGTGGAACTGGGAGGTGAGGTCCGAGTACTGCTTTTGCAGGGCGGGAAGGGAGTCGGTGATGTTCTGGGCGGCGCTGCCAATTGGATCACATCTCTGGTCAGCGCACATATTCCTTTTGTGCTGATGGTGATGTCGGTGGAGAATGTCCGGAAACATGACGTCGCTTGACGTTTTGGAGATATGGGGATCTCTCGGGAAGAGGGAATGGGTTACCTCTCATCGCCGGCGCCCTGGAGGCGCTCGACCTCTGATTCTAAAAACTCCAGGCCATCGCGGAACTGGTCCAGCGAGCGTGAAATGTGACCGTCCTGCGTGTCGGCGTCAAGGTTGAGCGACTGGGCGCGCTGGCGCTCGAGGAGGGAGAGCTTGATGTGGTCGGCGAGGAGGTAGAGCTGGTTCAGGCTGGACATGATTGCCGCTGCGTGCCTGTGCCCTCGATGTATATGCTGACGGGTAAAGAAAGGAGACAAAGGAGGCGGCTTCAATGCCAATTGTGCGACTCCAAAACTCGACGATGCGGTCTTGCTTTCAATCTGGACGGCGAAACACGGATCGGACGTCGGTAGAGCGGATGTGTTGAAGATTTGGGGTTTTGGAGGTGTTCATGCATGCCTGAACGGGGACGAGGGTTGAGACACCAAGCGCTGAGAGGCCATGTGGAGGACAGTCCGCTCAGCGCCCAGCAGGTCGGATTACGTTTGCGGTGCAGGCAGCGGCTTTGCGGTTCCTGCCATTTACAGGGATGCACTCGACCGCCGGCGGATTTAGGGTGCCTGGGGCGCACCGGGGTAGCTGGAGGTACGAAATGGGGCAGCCTGGAGCTTGCTCCCGGTCGAGGCACAGTCTACCTAGACTAACAGCCGCTTAAGGTACAAACAGATACATCACTGCCCCCAGCTTCTTTAGTCTCTTCGCCTGCTCACTTCTGACTTGTTGTTGGTATATGTATTCGTGTCACATTGATGCGTACGTAGCCGAGAAAGCTTGGTAAGTTGGCCTCTTCGTCATCCAGGCCTGCTCCAGCCATGGCGCCGCAATGGTTGTCATTTTGCGCCGCGTTGACATTCCGCGGCTTTGAACTACAGTGACCGAACGTTAGACTGCTCTGTTTCCTCTCGAAACCAACACAGAAAGGCGACCTGCCATTCACACGGCAACTTGATTAGGAGGCATGCCGTCTCATTCTATTAATGCATCTACTCTTTACTCACTCGTGGTTATTCACAAGCACTAACGAATGACACCTCCCTCCTTGAAAATACCTTCAAGTCCTTCGAGTATGTCGCTGCCACTCAGCACACCAACACCACCCATCGGGGCGTTCCTTCTGTCCTTCCAAACATCGTGAAACTTAATGTTCTCATCGCTTGTAGCCATGACGATGGTCCCTTCTTTCACACTCCGACTTCCCTTTTTTGCATCAGCTGGTGCTCCAGGGTACGGGATGGCATGTAGAACACGAGCTCCATTGTCCAACGCAACAGCCCCAACTTGCTCGCACGATGGCCAACTGAAAACTGCGATTCGGTACGGGTGATCCGGTGTTGCGTACCCAAACGTGGCCGCGATCTCGGGCCGTGTCTTGGACCAGATTAACGATGTCACCTGCGCCGAAACGGCAATGGTGGCCAAAGGGGTGCCTGTTACCGTGTGCCAGAAGTGAATGCATTTGTCGCTCGATCCGCCTCCCGTAGCAATGAGAGTCTCTTGCCAGGGACAAAAGGCAATTGCCTTGACTGCAGCGCCATGCCTCTAGCAGTGCTTCTCTGACCCGCGTGTAAAAGTGGCTAGTTCATCTGCCTGTTCTTGGACGAGGTGGCCGCCATTGCCTCCAACGTCTGGCTCCGCCGTGACTTCGCTCGCAGATACGGAGTAAAGAAATGACTCCAAGCTTCTAGGCAACCAACTAAACCGGCTTTCGGAATGGGGCCTGCTGTCTCGGGCGTCTTCTGATGACCTCGAGCGGACCCTCGATCTTCGACCCCGGCGGACGGTCTCGTTGGATGACGTGCTGCTGCTGCTGCAACTGCGTGTTTTCATCATCTTCTCAATCTCGAAGTAGCATGCCATATTATCATTGGACCCGGAGACGAATTCACGGCCGCTCGGGGCCCAAACAAGACCGCATATTTGCTGAGTATGAACTGCAATAGTGGCCACCAGTGTTGCTGTGCCGCCCCAAGTGTTTCGGCCCACTTCCCACGCATGGGGCCACTCAACAACGTAGTAACAGATCTGGCCCTGTTCGTTGCCGACGAGAAGGTCCTCCGTGGGCACAAGGCCACCAGGACAGTTTGGCCTCTTGGAAGGTCTCATTGTTACTGTTGGCCGCTAGCTGACACAGCTGACTGAGGTTTGCTGCCTGAGCGACATGCGTGGTAGACTCTCGAATAGAGATATCAAAGTCAGTTGGCCCCCAGCTCTCCCGACGGCGAGAATGGCTTTGCCACCCCCCACAGAGGAAAAGGACAACGAAGTGACCCAGCCTTTGTGATGGAAAAAGTCGATGGGAACTGCGCCAAATTGCTCTGTCCATCCGTATAAGGCGCTGCCTAAGCCGACAGCCAGAGAACCGCAGGTGGGTGAATACGCCAGCACGGAGCAGTAGTAATCATCTCGAAGCCCAGGTGCGTCAAGTACTTTGTAAGAGGTTGTCGGCAAATTGTGCTGGACCGATCGTGTGACTGTAGGGGGTGCAGACCGTCAGTATTGGCGAAGTGCACGCGTGAACAGGGCTAAACTTGCCAGTGCTCTTCTCTGGGCTGACCCATTTCGCTCCGGTCCAGTGCG
This sequence comes from Colletotrichum theobromicola, assembly GCA_014705045.1. NCBI lineage: Eukaryota > Fungi > Ascomycota > Sordariomycetes > Glomerellales > Glomerellaceae > Colletotrichum > Colletotrichum theobromicola. The sequence continues at coordinate 13,101 of JABGLZ010000787.1, forward strand.
TTCTTGATTCTAGCTGTGCTTGCTGACTCTTTTGTGTCAATGTTCGACTCAGCGAGGGAACCGGATGCTCGAAGTCAAGCAATCTCTCAACCTGGTTGATTTGCAGAGCATCGGCAACTATCCCTTGATTTCGCTCATAATCTTCTCTCCGTTTGATACGAGAAGTAGCGAAATTGGTTGTGAACAACCGCGCGTTGGTGCCACTCTCAAGATAGTGTCCACGGCCGTCATCTACGGCAGTTCCAGGGGGAGGAGCCGAACCGCCCACAGTCCAGATTGTGCCGTGGCCATCTGGCCTCCGGTTTTGGTTCTGTGGAGTCACGGACAGAACCGTGGGAGCTATTTATTATTAGTACCCTGAGAAACCCTGCGGTTTTTGCTGCTTACAAGGGTAGGTTGAATTTGAAATAGATCGAAAGTTGGATGCTAAAGCAACGACACGTTGTTGTGGCCTCTGGAAGGGGTCCGATGTGGCACTTTGATGCCTCAACAATCTCTCTGTGGGCGAAAATGAGTCGAGATCTTTGGTGACTCGGATCTTCTCGGAGGACGGCGTGGCGGGGTCTCGGCGAGGAACGAAACGGTCTGGACTGCGCAAAGAGCCAACGCTGCAGGGCGATGAGCTCGTACAAGCCCGTGATCTTTTGGATGGTGTAATTGAAGGCGGACGCAGGTTATTGGGGGACACGGAGCCCAAATTCAGTCGTGGCCTGGTTGACGATGGCAACTGCGTGCTCTTGTCATCTTCTGAGCATCTGTCTCCAGCTGCTGAGCCGTCTACGGAAAGGTGATAGTTGGTGCGGTTCAGAGGACGTCCACTGCTGGGTGGTGTCTTGTTCTCAATATTCCAACTAGAGTCTTCGGTCCAGTCGTTAGAAATGTATCCGGAGTCCCGACAGCTGGAACCTGGTAATCTTGACGTGCACCGAACTCTGGTACGTCGACTCATCATTCGATTCTCAGTGGGCGTTAATCGCAATGTCGGTGACCGGGAGGATAAAGATGCAAGGAAAGAACAAAAAATTATCAAGAAAAAAAAAGAAACTCGTTGTTGAAGAATACGGGGATCGATGCTGCTAGGTGACAGTCGTCCAGGACTACAAGACGAAGCCGTCCTACGCACGTCGACGAATATTTGATGGATGAACGATGCCGAGCCGACGACGTAACCTAGGGGAGAGAAGGTTTTTAGGATCGGGGATGAGGGGAGAAGGGGAAGAGGCCTGGATTCGGAGAAATTCCCATCACTCGATGGATGATTCTTGGTTCGGCCTGCCTAGCAAGTGCCATCTTCATAACTCAGGAGCGAGAGGTAAGAAGCTCTGTGACGCGTGTTGGGGAGTTGCCGCCTCCAAGTCTCTAGCGCGTGTCACATGAAACCAATTTGTGATCTGAGATGTTCCTAGAGGTGGAGAGAATTAGTTGTTGCAGGCAGGAGAGAGAATCATGAGAGCAGCTTCCTTTATTGTCACTATTTGTAGTGTAAGGTGCTGTGTGGGAGGGAGGTGACGTTGAGAATGGCCGGTAGAAGCAGCGCGGTGGGTGCCTTCTTCACCGGGAGCTCGGGCCAAAGTGGCTAAATGACATGCCTAAACGAGACAACTCTAAGGACCTGCCCACCCGTCTCATCCGCTAAACACCTGCCTTGGGTGGTGGGGAATCCCTGCCGGCTCAATCATCGCCCGCATCAGCTTCAACCGCCCAGAGCTCCCTCACCGGGACATCTTTCCGGGCTCTTACATCTCCCCGTCCGCCCTTGTCGTCTCCATTCCCAAGTCTATTCCGCTCTCCTGGAGCATCCAAGACTTCCCCCATGGACACCGTAAGTTTCACCACCTTGCAACGCTCGCCCCATGCCAGCCAGCTGGCCTTTCCAGCATTTCCATCGCCTCCGCATCTCCAAGACCACCGTACTGATAACTCACCCTCGCAGCACGGCGTAGCCCGCACAGCCCGGAAGCCACGCACCGAAGCACAGCTCCAGGCCGACCTTGCCAAGATCGCGAACCTACGCTCCCTCGAAGACAGCCTCCTCCGTGCCGGCCCTGATCCCTCCAACCCCGAAACCTTCTCTCTCACCACCAAGCTCCTCCGCCTCAACCCGGAGCATTACACGGCATGGAACGTCCGCAGGCGCTGCCTAACCTGTGGATCATTATCAAGACCATCGCCTGGGCCATCGCCGTCGGCGCCGCCCGCGAGTTCATCAGCAGCATGCACTCAGTCTCCGTCCTCCGCCGACTCGTTGCCCTCTTCCTCGACCACGACCCAGCCCGGCCCCGCGTCCCAAGCGGCCCCAGAGAATGGGAAGAGTGGTACAACAGCTGACCAGGCACCCGACGCGCCGCCTCAACCCAGCAAGGGTGCTTCGGCCGAGGACATTATCAACACGCTCAAGAACGAGCTGACATTCACGATACCCCTCCTACTCGAGTTCCCCAAGAGTTACTGGATCTGGAAGTACCGTTCCTGGCTGCTCCAAAAAGCAATCGAACTCTTGCCGAAACCCATAGCTCGTCGCATATGGGAAGAGGAGCTAGGTTTGGTATCCAAGATGCTGACCAAGGACCGCCGCAACTTCCACGCCTGGGGCTACCGACGGACGGTGGTTACCACCCTGGAAAGCGACGTCTTGAACGGGAAGAGCATGGTCGAGTCCGAATTCGAGTACACCACCAAGATGATCAACATGGACCTTTCCAACTTTTCAGCATGGCACAACCGCACAAACTTGATACCCCGCCTGTTGAATGAGCGCAGCGCCGATGATAAGGCTAGACAGAAGTTTCTAGAAGACGGTGCGACACCTGGAATGTATTGATGGGTCTTATCATGCTAACTCAGTCAGAACTGAATCTCGTACGCGAAGCACTCAATGTCGGCCCCGAGGACCAGTCCTTGTGGTACTATCACCAGTTTCTCATTTTGAACTTGACGGAGTCAGACCGCCGCCCCAAGATCGCCCAGAACCTTTCGCAGGAAGAAAGGGCGACTTACGTGAAGCGTGAGATTGAAGACATTAAGGAGCTAGCAGAGGATTACGACGATGTTGTAGGCATCTACAAGGCGCTGTTGGACTACACCAGGGCGCTACCGCAGATTGAGGGCCGACCGCTGAGTGACGACGAAACTGATGATCTCAAGAATTGGATGGCAAAGGTGAGGAAACTAGACCCCATGCGCTCCGGACGGTGGAGCGATCTTGAGAAACAGTGCGGCTTGGGATAAACCGACAAGCAAGCGATGACTGATCAAGTACCATTATGAATTACAACGAACTAGATGTATAAGTACACATGTCATATGTCGATAAATACCATCGTACATTATCCCATGATTTCGTTTGCCCTTAGGCAGTGCACTTGCCCTTGATCAGGCTTGCGTTCTCTCCAACCAACCCATCGAAATACGCTAGCAGCGTCTCGACAGGAATCATGTCCATCAACCCCAGCGACGGGTTCGACGACTTGAACACCTGCCCGCTCCAAAGGACCCTGACGTACCACCCGCTCTCTCCGACCTTCGTATCCGAAGCGGCGTCTGCTCTCTGGCCAACAGACGCGTCAGCAGAGCCCTTGGCCTTCTTCTTGTACAGCTCAAACACGACCTCGGAGCCCATGCCAGGCCAGACCATCTTGTCGAGCTGCAGGATGGACAACAGCCTCGAGACGGAGCCGTCGTGCGCGACGTTGTGGAAGTAGATGGTCTCGCTCTGCCCGCTCACGGCCGCCCGCAGATGCGTCGCCAGCTCGGCCACCCACACGCCCCAGTTCGCGACGCTCGCGGCGAGGGAGTCGGGCGCGTCGCGGTACATCTGGGAGTACTCCCAGTTCCCCAGGCGGTAGACGGCGTCCGCGAGGTCCTGCGTGACGCAGGTGGTGCTGTTGGCGCCGCCGATGAGCTTGCAGGGCAGCGGCTTGTCGTGGCACTGCCGCGCGGAGAGGTTGTCGTAGTAGTGGTCGAGGCTGGCGTGGAAGCCGGCGTCGTCGGCGGGGACGCCCGAGATGTCGTCGAGGGTGGCGTAGAGCGGGGCCGCGGCGTCGAGGTGCTGCTGCCAGGGCGCGTTGGCGGAGGACTTGATGCGGGAGAAGAGGGCGGCGCCCGCGGGGCAGGAGTACTGCGGCTCGAGGGAGTCGACGCCGGCGGCCTGGATGGAGAGGCCCGTGGAGGCGGCGGTGCCCCACATGCCGTTGACGACCATGCCGGCGACCTGGCTGGTGATCTGGTTGTTGGTGACGCGGTACCTGACCTTGGCGAGCCAGTCGGCGGAGCCGGCGGCGTCCTTGGCGGGCAGGAAGCCGAGCAGGTCGTGGTAGACGCCGAAGAGGTCCGCGCCGTGGACCCAGGAGTCGTCGAGGCCTTGGGCGGTGATTTGCGGGAACTGACAGGTCCCGATCCAGCCGGCGGGGACGAAGGGGTTGACGGGGGAGATGTAGACCTTCCAGTAGGTCTTTGCGGGCTTGTTGGCGGAGGCGAATGGCTCGCCGTAGTAGAAGAGACCTTGCTCGTCGCAGTTCCACTGGTAGGATTCCACGGGGAAGGCGTTGGAAGCGTAGGGGGTGCGTTTGTGGTGGCGGTGGATCTAGGGATTTGTGAGCATTGCGAGACTTTTTTTTTTCCGGTGTAAATCGGTGTGAGAGAGAGACAGAGGGAGAAACTTACCAGCTCGACGTATTTGAGCTCATACTCATCGCTCGCCTTGACGTACTCCGTCTTGCGCACGTGGGGCATGTTGCACCAGTTGTACTGCCCGTACTTGTCGTCCGGCGTGGCGGAGGTGTCGTAGATGAAGCCCCAGACACCCTTGCCGCTGATGACGGAGGTGAGGTTGTTGACCTCGGAGCCGGAGGGGGCATGCCATGTGAGGTCGACGCCGCCGCCCGCGGTGCTGTTGCCGGTGGTGGTTCCGGACCCGCTAGCCGCGCCGGAGCCGGTGCCGAAGACGGCGAGCGCGGCCAGAAGGGAGGAGCCTGCCTTGGGCGCCATGACTTGGGAGAAGGTGTACTCGGCGAAAATGATGAAGCTGGCGACGAGGACGAGGGACTTGATCCAGGCGGCGGGGGAGGCTAGCGGCCTGCGTGGGAAGCAAGGTGAGGAAGCCATGCCATTATTTATAAGTGTATATGGTTTTATTCGTCAAGGTCATTTACGATAAAAAAGTACGATTTGGGATTGGGGGACCTTGGGTGTGGGTTTGGGTGTATCCCACGTGGGTTCCTCCGGGGAAGGTGGTGGTGAACGATGGATAATGCAGCAGCGCTATTGCGCGGGACCAGGGGTTTACTGGCGTGTTTGTCCCTGCGGGGGTCGCGGGATTTTGGCCTTGCAGGATTGTAATTCCCGCTGATGGATGGATGGATGGCGTATTGTCGACTGCTAAACCTCACCTGGAGGTCGTTGGTGCAGAACGGTGATGCATGCGCGGCGGGAGGCGAAGAAGATGTTGAAGCTTGTGTGGGGAGGTGCGTGCAGCACGTGCGGCAGGGGACGCGCCGAGTGGTCGCGGAGCTCAGGGGTCGGACAGGGGCGGGCGTGTCCACTGTGACCGTTTATTTCGGCGCCCAAACTGAACCTAATCTCGAATTAGGATGGAATTCTGCAAATTTAAAGATCGGTCATCCATATAGTTGGTAGATATGTTTATTGCAGATTTGGAGGCATTACACGGCTTGTCATCTTTTACTATGCCCGAGTTGTCGAGCGCCGTGCCGGGGTCCACTCCGGTGATTTCGGTTACACAGACCCACATTCATCCGTATACTCCGGGTACTCCTCCTCACCCCGTTCCGGCTCAGCATCCGGCTTCACGGCCGTAGGAACCACCCGCCGCAGATATTCCACCTTATCCTCCGGCAAGTCCACCACCACGCAACCTCCCCTCCCACCCAGCCCAACCAGCATCTTGACTACATCGTCCCACGTCTCATGGGCGTCGACGAGAGGAAGTTCCGTGTGCCCAAGCAGCCCGCCGCCCAGGTCCCAGCGAATCTTGACCTTGAAGTAAGCCTGGATGACGGCATGCACGGGGCGCAGGTGCTCCACGACGAACGGGACGGTTGTGTCGGGGTTGCACATGAGCATGATGGCCGCCTCGCTGAGCAGGTACAGGAAGTGGTACATGCTGTAGCCCCCGTCGAGATTAACGAGACGCACCGGGACGGTGTTGTTGCTGTCTTTGAGGAAAGTGTAGTAGACGAGCACGCTGCGGTGCGACGCGGCTCGGATTTCGGAATTGGTGGCACTGGTGTCTGGGGTTGCGCCGCGGAAGATATTTTCACTGGTAGTGCTCTGGGATCCCTCGCAGCCGGGGCATGATGATGGGCAGGATGATGAGCATGACGAGGAGTCGTCTAGAATTTCTTGCCGGGAGGAAGACTTCTTGAAGACTTTGCGCCAGCTCATTTTTGGGTTTGAGTATTCGTGTGAAGTTGTGGGTGGTTGATCTGCCTGTTGAAAGTACAAGTGGGAGTCCCGAAGTAGTCCTTATAGCTGCAAGGTAAAATACCAAGCGCAAGTGATTCATCAAAAGTTCATCACGTAACGCTGTGATGTATTCACTGAGGCTGCCTAATACTTGACATCGGCTTTCCACGGCTGACCTGTCTTTGCATGAAGACAACTCTGTCAGTTTCTGAAAGAGTATCTGAAAAGTTGCTGAGGGGGGTCGTCTCTTAGTCTATCATAAATCACTTCCACAGGTCACAGTGACGTTTGAACCTATGTGTTACCGGCTGCGTTCATTGAACAAAGTCTGCTGTCTCACTGGATCTGAGCTGAAACTTTTATCGTCTTTGAAGGCGGCGACCTCTCAAAGTGTGGACTGCATTTGTGGTCTCAATCCTAAAGAAGGCCACGAATCTAGGTTGGTTGAAGGAGCAAGGTTCTTCTCGTTTGCTTTGCTATCTTCCTCAATATGTACAAGAAGTGTAATTGTTTGAAGAGTGGACCCCTGCGCCCCAATTGTTCCCCCATCCTTTCGATGTCTCGTATTTCAATACTTCATAAAGGTCGTCATCACGTTACTGCGTCAATTGAGCGCAAATCCTCCTGACTCGCTTGCCCTTGAAAAACAAGACGATGCCCAACAAACAGAACGCCGCACTGGCGGCGGCGTAGATCCCAAACGTCCGGACCGGGCCGAGGTTCGCAATGTACTCCGTGGTATGCTTGCTGAGCCCGAAACCGACCAGCCCGCGGGTGACCGGCAGCGCCACCAGGATCGCGCCGGCGAAGCTCGGGTGGCTGTCGATCAGGTACGCCGTGCCCACGGTGTTGACGCCCATGAGCACGATGAGGTAGCCGTCGACGACGGACACGATGGCCATCCAGTGGTAAGTCTCCGGGTTCTTGAGGACGTAGCCATAGAGCACCGTCAGGATGAGGGCCGTCACCATTGGCAGGATCCAGGCGATGAGCCTCTGCTCCGGCTCGTGGACCCCGCGGTTCCGTCGGGCGGACACGCGGATGACGTAGTCGCTCATCCAGCCGATCACTGGGACGCACAGCAGCGCGATGAAGATCTGGCCCAGCTGGATGAGGGAGACGGACGTGTTGGCCCAGTTGTAGGGCGGCTTGACGAGCACCTCTGCGTACGTCATCTGGATGGACACGTCGATGCCCTGGAAGAGGCCGTTGTTGATGGCAACCCAGAGCACGTGGGGGAATAGGAAGACCTGCCCGATCTGCTTGAGGCACAGCCAGCACCGGGACCAAGTCGGCTTGTGGACGAAGATTGTCAGGTTCGAGGCGAAGGTGCGCTTCTCGAACCGGTCAAGGTCTAGGCTCGGTCTGTCGTCCGTCGTGGTGTACTTCGGCCCCGGCGACCGGCTCCGGTCAATGAGCCCGGGACCGCCACTACTGCTGCTCTGCGCGGGGAGCAAGTTGCTTCTATCAGTCGGCTGTGTCCCCATGAACGACTCAATGGGCCGGTCGTACGCCGTCTCGGGCACGAAGAGGTAGGTCAGGACCATGGCGACGCCCGAGAGGCCGGCAAAGAGCCAGTACCACGACCGCCAGCCCAGGGCGTCGGCCATGTACGACGAGGCGATCACCAGGCTGGAGTTGAGCAGAACCTCCGAGGACGCATAAATCTGGAAGACGCGCGCGCGCTGGTGGAGAAAGTAGATATCCTGAGGCGTTTGAAGTTAGCCGACGACCCCAATATAGCCCTCAACACGGACACTTTTTGTGTGTGCCATACCTGCAAGATGAGCAGAGCCAAGGCCTGGCACTGTGCCGCTGCGAAGGCTGCGACCATGCGGCCGCCGAGATGCCAGTAGTAACTACGGTTCGTCGCGCAGAGGACGGCGGCGAGGAAGAGCAGGACGTTCGACGCGAGGATCACCGGCCGCCTGCCCACCGCCACGGCGATGGGCATGGAGACGAGGTTGCCGAGCCCCAGGAAGAGGTTGGGGAAAGTGAAGAGGTTTGAGATTTGGTCGGGAGTGATGCCCTCGCGATCGTAATCCGGCATGATGTACACAATCAACGCGGAGAGGGCGGTGATTAGACAAACGCCGGATATTGCATCTGTGAGGACCGCATTGTGAGTCCTAGGGCACTCGGAGATCGCATCTCAGTTCCATTTTGAGCGGTTGTTGAACTTACACAGCACGATGATCGCCACTATGAGTTTCTTGTGCCATCCTGGGAGATTGAGGGGATCTGTGCATCGTCAGTCAAAACAAATGTCCGTTATTCGCACGAAATTTTGCCTAGCTGGTCTCTAGGAAACTGCCAGAATGATTGAGGACGTACCTCTCGGATCCGCGCTCGGAGTTGGGATCAAAATCACCCCGTCTCCCACAGTCAGCGTCGCCGTCCCGTCGAAATATCTTGGCCGCATCTTCTCCTTGTCCTCAGTCGTTTCAATCGCAGTATCTTCGCCAGAAGGGCCCTTTGCGCACTTTTCAACGTCAATGTCACGAAGGTGTTTCTGAGCACAATCGACAACCTCCTCAGGAAGAGACCCCGAGGGGTCCGGAACCTTTTCGGAGCCCATCTTTCCAATGAAAGGCCGCCCGCCCCCAACCGAGCCTCGGCGCGGGTCCGAGATCTCAGGACCCCGAGTATTATTGAGGGGATAGCTGATGGCTGGGCTGAGGGGAAGTGGGCTGGCTTGGCCTAGGCTCGCGTGCTTTAGGAAATACTCCGAGATTGTCACGACGTCGTGTGCATGGGACGTCTTAATCGACAGATGTTTGGCGGTGAACCAGATGCAACGCATAAGCCAGCGCCGTTACGCCAACCATCCGCCACGGCGGGGTTCTCGTGTCATATTTATTCTCTCATTACTCAAGCACTATTATGAAGTGCCGTTGTCTCTTTGCCAGAGGAGGGGTTGCTCTTCACGATCTGGCGGGAACTCTGCTTTGGTTCGAGGGGAGTCTATACTGCCAAGCCAACATCGTGATACAGGCGAGCCGCCGAGTCGGCACCTTACTTAGTACGCCAAAGTCTGTATTATCAGACAATGCGTTACGGACGGTAAAGGGAATTGCCATACCGTGCGTTAGTCCAGTACGATGTAAAGTGCGGTGGTGCGCGGACAGGCGGGTAGGACGGCAGAATGCCATTGTCCCACCGGGCAGCGAATCCATGAAAGCCAGGACATGGCTGCAATATCGCCAATGTGTTGTAAGTGTGGTCTGTCTGGACTTCGTCCGCCATCACATCAGCCAGTCTACTGAAAGTCAAAAAAGTGGTAATACACCGACAACAGCGTCGCATCGACCACTTTTCAAGCTCGTAAAATAAAGTTTGAAGCGCAACGCGCGGGGCGGTCCTGATACGTTTCCTCCACGCCGGGGTCTCCCATGAAGCCGTGCATGCCGAACGGGCTACGGCCTCGTTCCGAAGCTGCGCTTTACCGGCTTGACCCTTTCACCCCTTTCCCATCGTCCTCCTTCCGTTGACTCGCCCATCACGAAAACGACAAACAGCCTGTCAAACAGATCAGAGACGGCCTCTGCGCGCAAGAAATAAAGAAGGAAAAACCTCGGAAACGACGAGACGGAAGCTCTCGTCGGCATCAAGCTTCTCTTTTTGGTTTTGGCCGAACTCCAGTTTACATACCTTTGCTGCCCCCCTCCATTGCCGATTGTCAAAGAGAAGGGAGGAAAAAGACCAGAAAGACAAAAAGATCAGCAAGCTTCTTGCGATCCGGACGGACAAGACGTCAAAACTTGGCCGAACCGGGGTTTCTGGCAATGCTCACCAACGGCAAGGCGGAAGATGGGGACGATGGTATCCGGTTGTTGGACGAGAAGGACTTTAACACCACCATCGTCGAAACCTCAGAATGGCGTCCATCGGATGACACACTTTCCGAGGAAGCTACCCGCTTTCTGGACCCTGAGAAGGAGGATGTCGAAGCTGCCGCCGCCGATCACCACCCCGCGCCAGAAGTTTCGCCGTCCGAATTAGAAGGCCGCGAACCGTTCGATCCCATCTTGTGGTCCGCTAGGAAGCGGTGGACTCACATCTTAGTGGTCGCCTTCATTACATGCGTCACGTAAGTCCACACACCTCCACCAAGCCCATGGCCGACATGCAGAAGTGGCGGACGGCAGACACCGCCATCTAGACTTCCGCGCCATCTGCACCGTTGGTGTCAAAAGAAATAAGGACCCCGCGCTAACCGCGTGTCTTACTTTTCTACCCCCGCGTACAGTCCCTTAGCCTCCGCCGTGTACACGCCGGCGTTAGACCAGGTGATCCGCGACTTCGGTATCGAGGACGACCCCTCGCTGGCGCACCTGACGGTGTCGGCGTACGTGCTGGGGTTCTCTGCCGGGCCGTTACTGATTGCGCCGTTGAGCGAGGTATTTGGCAAGAGGCCGGTGTACCAGATCAGCAATGTGCTTCTTCTCCTCTGTAATCTGGGCTGCATGGTCGCGCCGTCGGCGGGATGGCTGGTCTTCTTCCGGTTCCTGGCGGGGTGCGCCGGGGCGAGCCCGATCACGCAGGGCTCCGGGACGGCGACGGACGTGATGCTGAAGCATGAGCGGGCGCGGGCGTTGTCGGTGATGGCTTTCGGGAGCGTCTGCAGTCCCGCGGTCGGGTCTGCTCTCGGAGGCGGGATTGCCCAGGTTTGGGGCTGGAGGGGGTGCTTCGGGTTCTTGGTTTTCATGGTGAGTTGCTCGCTTTTCTCACACATGATGAGGCGGGCTGATCGGCCGTCATCTCATGTTTCCCAACTTGATGGAGCTGTTGCTGACCGGATGGAGATAGTGTTTGATAAGTACCACCCTCACGCAGGTATTCATGCGCGAGACGTACTTGCCAGTGCTTCGGCGAAAGTACGCCGCAATGGGCATTGTTGGCAGCGTTGAGGTGGACGAGAGCAAGGCCGTTGCACCCAAGCCATTGCGCTCGCTGCTCTACAAGGCGGCGATCCGACCTTTGACCTTAGCCTTTGAGCCAAGTATCCTGCCGGCCATCATGGTTACATCGTTCTTCTACGGCCTTCAGGTATGGCTGTATATCGATGTGCCGATGACTTATAAGACGGTGTATGACTTCAACACCGCCGAGGCCGGTCTGGCATTTGCCGGAATGGGCGTCGGCATGTTCACTGGGCTCCTCATCTTCGGCTTCCTGAGCGATGTTGTAGTCGCGAGGCTTGCGCGGGGTGGCGATAGGCTTCCAGAGCACCGTCTCCCGCTGCTTAGCGCCGCTGCTCTCCTGGTCGTGGCTGGCATGGTCATATTTAACATGACTGCTCGGCCGGACGTGTCCTACCTGGTGCCCCTGCTGGGCGACTACGTCATCGGCAGTGGGCTGTTTGCCATCACTGTAAGTCGTGATCCGTGGCGTTGCCTCGCTGTGTTAGGAATTACGGCTGACTTGTTACCAAAGATGACATCGGCCGTATACATCATTGACCTTTCGGCCCAGCATGCGGTGGCGACCAGCGCCTCGCTTGCTCTTCTCAGATACCCCTCCGGCGCGTTGTTTCCGCTGGCGGAGCAAGCTTTGGAGAATTTGACCAGCAACAGCACCGCAAAGTGGTTCATCACAGCCGCTGCGGTTTCGACAGTGCCACTTGTGGTTTGGCTGCAGTACAACTGCGAGAGGTTCCGAGCCAGACTTCGGGAGTCCCTCTGAGGAATGACATCTTCCCTTTGTGTGTTTGATATTCGGCATTTCCTTTGACTGATACCCACTCGAGTTTCCAGACTTGGAACAGCACTGCATTAGAAGGATTCGAGCATAAGAAAGATATCCAAAGCATGGGTTTGCGTAAAGATGTTTATACAGGACTACTCGCAATTGGAGGACAAAGAAAAAAGCTTTGCGAAGAAACAGAAGCATGATAGAATAGGGTGTAGGAATGAGTTGGATGGTACAGGTAGTAATAGCAAGAATTGTCGTTCTCCGACGATTACACAGAGACATCTCGGCATACGACTTGATTTCCATGAAAAAGCATGATAAGAACGACTTCGTCCAAGGAGCTCCCCACGATGGCTGGCGACTTGTATGGTCTGGCGTTGAATATGCCCTTTAAGGATTGAACTCTATATCGGTGGTGCATCCAACTCTACACCCTTTTAGTAAATAAGGTCACGTCACTGTCTTAGGTAATGCCCCCGTAGGTTCATAGATGGCTGGGTCGAGATAGATGTCTGCTCCATCCGAGCGACCTGCAACCAATGGCAACGACACTAATCGCAAGGACGTGGCACCCGTGGAGCTGGATTGCGCTAGGCCCAAATGAAACCAATTACATCGTCACGCGGCTCTTTCAACAAGGTGGAAAACAGGACGACCAACGCTTTCCCCACGTGTTGCAGCCACCACGAAAACGCGGGATGCTATTCCAGTAGCTTAAACACCATCCAGCACGCCTAGGTACCCTGATCCGCGCATCGCGACACGATACCCCATCCCGATAAGAAGTCGCACGCGACCCATTCTGCCACCATACCGCCCCAGGCATCCACAAGCAATCCCTCCTCTACCCATAAACCAGGCTCTGCGCCGCCAGGACTTCTCATTGACCTCGATAACCCATCATCAGGCCTTCGGGAACGGGGAGGGAGTTCCGCCAACAGCCATAGCACCGCCGTTGCGGACACCCAGAGCTTCGAGCTCGACGACTACAAACCCATTGTCGCGCGCAAGACCGCCGACGACCAAGCCGCCCGGCGCGAACAGAAGAGACTCTGGAAGAAGCAGTGGCTCGAGCAGCAGGACGACATGAAGTTCTCCCACAGCATCCAATTTAATGCTGTTCCGGACTGGAGCAGTCATTACATTGCCTACAGCAACCTCAAGAAGCTGTGAGATCCCGACGCCTTCCCCAACACTACCCCGAGGTCTCAGATGACTAATGACTCGCTGTAGCATCTACCAGCTCGAGAAGACCGTCCACCAGACGAGCGCAGGCGACGCCGAATCGAGACCCCTCATTCGAAATGAAGAACCTGAAGAGGTCTTTAGCCGCGCCCTTGGCGTAGAACTGGAGAAGATTTGCTCCTTCTACGTTGCCAAGGAGGGCGAGCTTCTGGACGAGGTGAACCAACTGCTCGGCGACGTTGGCAACTTCTCTTCGGAAGATGAGGAGGAGAACGGCGGACCCAGACGGTCGTTCGGCAGCGGACAACGACCGGGCATGTCGGGGACCAATGGCAGAAGATCCGAATCTATCGATGGTAACATGGACGACAGCGATGACGACGAGGACGACGACGAGACCACCGGTCTGACAAAGAGCCGGTCTAGCCTTGGTGGCGGTAGACGCAAGACAGCTCCCAACCTGGGTCACTCCACGACGGAGCTCACGGCATCGACCGAGTTGACGCTGGGAAGGTCATTACGACGCTACAGCACCACACAGGACGAGATCCCGGACCAGTCCTTCCTCTACTCGTCGAGCATCATGCTCAAGAAGCGCATCATCAGCCTCTATGTCCAGCTTTGTGAGCTCAAGTCGTACGTGCAGCTTAACAGGACGGGTTTCCGCAAGGTGTTGAAGAAATTCGACAAGATCGTGGACAGAGAGCTGCGCCCCAAGTACATGAGTGCCCACGTCGACTCGGCCTACCCCTTCAAGGTGGAGAGCATCAAGACTATCGAGGAGAACATCTCCAAAATGGAAAAGGCGTACGCTGAGGTTGTCACCCAAGGCGACGAGAACCTCGCCAAGAGAGATCTGCGGTCTCACCTTCGCGAACACGTCGTCTGGGAGCGCAACACTGTCTGGAGAGACATGATTGGTATGGAGCGCCGTGCTGAAGCTGCTAGCTTGGGCAGAACTCTATTGGGTAGAGACGGTTTGTCAGGCGCTCGACGACTCCAAGGGGACGACGAGCTGGCCCCCGTCACAAAGGAGGTGGTCACTCCCGTGGGACGCTTCGTCGTTCCGACCTGGGTGGCCAGCACGCCTCTGCTTACCCTTCTGATTGCATTCGTGATCTTCTTCCTGCTTCTCTTTATTCCCATCATGGAGAAGCCTGAGCAGCAAAATTGCTTAGCACTGATCGTGTTCGTCAGTATCTTGTGGGCTACGGAGGTGAGTTCTGATGGTTACGAAGTGGAATGGAACAGAACTGACACACTTCACAGGCCATTCCATTATTCGTGACTTCTCTCATGATTCCCTTCCTGTGCGTCGTTTTGACCGTCGTTCGCTCAGAAGACAAGCCGCACAGGAGGCTCGATTCCAAGGCTGCCACCTCCTACATCTTCTCGGCCATGTGGACCCCCGTCATCATGCTTCTCCTGGGTGGCTTCACCCTGGCGGCGGCATTGTCCAAGTGCAAGATTGACAAGCGACTTGCCACGTTTGTCCTGAGCAAGGCGGGAACCACCCCCCGGACAGTCCTCATTGCCAACATGCTGGTCGCTGCTTTCGCGAGTATGCTGATTAGCAACGTTGCTGCCCCTGTCCTTTGCTTCTCCATCATCGAGGTTAGTCTAAATTGCCCGGTACAGACGCGAATCTTGCTGACAAGGTTCCCAGCCAATGCTGCGCACATTGCCCTCTGAGTCCAACATGTCCAAGGCGGTCATCATGGGTATTGCGCTTGCCTCCAATATTGGTGGCATGCTGTCGCCCATCGCATCGCCGCAGAACGTGGTTGCTGTTGGTATCATGAAGCCGGCGCCCACCTGGATCCAGTGGTTCTTCATTGTCATTCCCGTTGGCGTTGTTTCGCTGCTTGTGATCTGGGTTCTGCTTCTCATCACATTCCAGCCGAGCAAGGGAACCACCATCGCCCCCATTCGTCCTGTGAAGGAGAAGTTCACTGGCATTCAGTGGTTTGTCTCCATCGTCACGATTGTCACAATCGGCCTGTGGTGCGCCAGCCATCAATTGGAAGGCGTCTTCGGAGACATGGGTGTCATCGCCATCATTCCCATTGTTCTGTTCTTTGGTATCGGCATCTTGACCAAGGAAGACTTCAACAACTTCCCGTGGACCATCATTATCCTCGCTGCCGGAGGCTTGGCTCTGGGTAAGGCGGTGAAGTCATCCGGTCTCCTGCACACCATTGCCGGCGTTGTAACCAAGGAAGTTGAGGGCATGAGCCTCTACGGAGTTCTTGTCGTGTTCTCGTCCCTCATTCTAATCATTGCCACCTTCATCAGCCACACGGTCGCGGCTCTTATCATCTTGCCTCTCGTGTTCGATGTTGGCAGCAACATGGACGAGCCTCACCCCAACCTGCTCGTCATGGGCGGAGTACTGATGTGCAGTGCCGCTATGGGATTGCCTACTAGTGGATTCCCCAATATGAGTAAGTTTTTAAGCAAGCCTCCTTCCCCTGATCATGCGCTAACTTGCCCTAGCTGCCATTATGAAGGAGGACCCAACTGGCCAGAGATATCTCCAAGTGAAGCACTTCATCAGCAGAGGTGTTCCCAGCAGTATCCTCACACTGGCTGTCGTCGTGTCCCTTGGGTACGGTTTGATGAGAGTCGCTGGACTAGACTAAGGGCTACCCCGTACACACGTCCCACATGCACATGCTCGCTGTTACACGCGTCACGGCGTCTATGACATCGTTTTTGTTTTGCTTACACTTGGAAATGGATCGCGAACTCGGAGATATCGGTTCTCGGATGAGTACAGCACATAGATGGTTTACTGGCATAGATAGCACTGGGCTTGATTTTGGTTATTTCGTTGCGACTGCTACGTATGCAGCGCAAAGTTTCAAGGGAAAGTTAGAATGGCGTGTCGAGATATTTCCTACGAAGCGGCGTTCAATTTCAAGTTATTCATCTATCCAAGCATTTCTTCAATAGCTCTTCGGAGCCTCGAAGCTGCAGTTAAAAGTAAAGTGCCTTAATGCATGTGACGGATGTACAGCAAATCCCGATGTAGCACCGGCCAATCAGGAGCTGTTCCCAACAGATGTTGAAGGAGGTGGAGACTCTCTGCTTCAAGTGGAAGGGTAGCAGCGGCGCTAGTCCCAAACGGGCGGGGAAAGAGGTCATCGGCTCCCTTGTGGGGACTTCGTCCTGACGTACGGCCGACGACTACGGCGTACCTTACCTACCTTACCAGCAACAAGCATCCAGCCATACCCGAACCGAAGCTCCAACATCTCTCCCGCGCGCGCCATCATGAACGCTTCTCCGCTGCAGTGACGAACCGGCGCAAACGAGACGAACCTCCCTACTGATGACGGTATACTGAATATTTTACACACTCGCCTTGCGGCCCGGCAGACGCCATGCTCTCAGCATTTACAGCGCGGCCGATCATAGAGCTAAAGCAGCGGGATAAGTCCAAGATTGAGACAATCCTCGCGCATGGTGCGTCGTTGCCCCAAACCTAGCCCGCCTCCTGCGTGACGACGCTCCCTCTCACATAGTAATTTCACAGGCGACCGCGTCTTCGTCGGCCTCAACAGCGGTGCACTCCGCATTTACCGCCTAAACGAGCTACCCCCTCCGTCACCGACCCAACCCAATGGCTCCCAGCCCTCCGCGACGAGCCCACCGCCGGCAGCCAACAATAACAACAACCTCAACACCGCCCAACCGCCACTGAAACCGACGGACCTGCTGCGCGAGATAGAGAAATTCTCGACCAGGGCAATCGAACAGCTTGCTATTCTCAAAGAAGCTACTACAATCGTATCGCTGTCCAACTACTACGTCTCGTTGCACGACCTGCAGACCTACGAGCCGATAGAGCAGCTTCAACGAACAAAAAACGCCACCTGCTTCGCCGTAACATCGAACATCGTCAAAGATGCCGCTACCGGAATACCAGAGATCATCAGCCGCATGGCTGTTGCCGTCCGTCGGCGGCTGTTGTTATGGAGCTGGCAGGAGAGCGAGCTTAGCCCCGACGTCGGCGAGATCACCCTGCCGGAATCAATACGGACTGTGACGTGGGCCAGCGCGACGATGATTGTCTGCGGCATGAACTCCGGCTATGTTATGGTCGATGTTATAAGTCAAGAGATTGAGGATATCATCAGCCCGGGCTCTGCATCGTCGGGTCAGCAAGCCAGCCGCTTTGGAGCGGTCAGCAGCGCTGGTATGGGGTACATGGGGCTTGGAGGATACATGCCGAAACCCCTTGCGGCGAAGTTGTCTGAAGGCGAGCTGTTGTTGGCCAAGGATATCAACTCAATGTTCATCACGGATGAAGGCAAACCGGTTGAGAAACGGCAGATACCATGGCAAGCGGCGCCGGAGCAGATTGGATACTCTTATCCCTATATTTTAGCTCTGCAGGCACCTTCGAAAGGGTCTCTGGAAGTGAGGAATCCAGAGACACTGTCACTATTGCAGACCATCTTTCTTCCCGGTGCAGCGCAGCTTCACCTTCCGCCGCCCAACCTCAGTCTGGCGCATGCAGGCAAGGGATTCCACATTTCTAGCGATCGATGTGTGTGGAGGATGGGTGCCACCGACTACGACTCGCAGATCGACGAGCTGGTCGAAAAGGGTAAATACGACGAGGCCGTCAGCATCTTGAACATGCTCGAAGATGCTCTTTTGCGCAATAAAACGGAGACGTTGCGGGAGGTGAAGATGCTCAAAGCAGAGATGCTCTTCAAACAGAAAAAATACTACGACGCCATGGACTTGTTCAACGAAGAGGAAGTTCACGCCCCGCCTGAGCGCGTACTGAAGCTCTTTCCGCCTTCGATCGCGGGTGAGATGTCGGGATGGGCGAACGGTGCTCAGGAGGAATCGGGCAGTGACGAGAGAGATGGCGAGGAGGAAGTCCATGAAAAGACCAACGGTGACAAGTCAGCCAAGGACGAACCCAGTGAGAACCCGGCTTCTCCCGCAAGGGGTGGCGGCGTTGGCTTTGCGAAGCTTTTCATGGGACGAAACAAGGCACCTGCACCGCCGCAGTCAGACACGGCTTCTATCATATCTAAGAGCAATACGTTGGACGTCGAAGAGACCGGCAGCATCAAGGGCAAGCCGGCGGAGGACAAACCACTTGAGGGAGACGATCTTCTGGCCGCTGTCAGGACGCTGGCTGGCTACTTGGTTGGGACAAGAACACGCCTGCAACGTGTGCTTGACCCCAGCACCGGCAAATTGAAGCGGTCAAGTACCAATGGCTCGACCGAGGACGCGATGAAGGGCTTCATGTCACCAGTCCACGGCGAGGAGACGGGAAGCCAACTGGAGGGAGAGCTACTGAGGACTTCAAGAATGGTTGACACGGCTTTGTTCAGAACGTACATGACGACCAGTCCGTCTCTGGCTGGATCCCTCTTCCGACTGCCCAACTTCTGCGACCCAGATGTGGTGAATGAAGCGCTTCTCGCTCATAACAGGTACAACGAGCTGGTGGACTTCTTCAGCGGCAAGAAGCTTCACTCTCAAGCGTTGGAACTCCTCAAGCGCTTTGGAACCGCTGAGAAGCCTGACGAGACCGCCCCTGCTCTGCATGGCCCTCATCGGACGGTGATGTATCTTCAGAACCTGCCGCCGTCGGAGATTGACCTGATTCTTCAGTACTCTGAATGGGTGTTGAAGGCGGATCCAAAGTTGGCTATGGAGATATTCATCGCTGACTCTGAGAATGCGGAGACTTTGCCTCGTGGCCGGGTAGCCCGCTTCTTGGGCGGCATCAATCCTGCGTTGGAGGTTCAGTACTTGGAGCACATTATCAACGAACTGGATGACACGACCCCAGACTTCCACAATCGTCTTGTGGAGTTGTTCATCAGACAGCTGAAGGAGAAGAGGAGGGATGACGAGTGGGATGCAGAAATGGAACGCTTTGTCGTGTTCCTCAAAACAAGTGGGCAGTATAGTCTTAGCAGGGCATTTGGTCTCATCCCGCGAGACGGTACGTTTGACAATCCTGAATCGGGCTTGATGGTTACTTACGCAAAGCAGATCCGGCCTTTTACGAAGCTCAAGCTGTTGTGCTGAGCAACATGGGTTCGCACAAGCAAGCGTTGGAAATTTACGTCTTCAAGATGAAGAATTATGTCAAGGCCGAGGAGTGAGCTTTGACTTCGTTCAAACATGGTTACATTAGCTAACTTGTTCAGGTACTGCAACATGGTGCACAAGTCGAAGGAGTCTGCATCGTCGTCGCCAGACCGGTCACGGTCACGGTCACCAGATCGTTCGCGAAGACCGTCGTCAGCAGGCGACCTCGAGGACTCGACACCATCAATCTACCATACACTGCTCTCTCTGTATTTGACGCCGCCGCCACCTCACAAACCCGCCCATGGACCAGCACTTGAGCTTCTTTCAAGGCACGGTTCACGTCTCCCCGCAGCCTCGACACTTTCGCTGATCCCCGATGACCTTCCCGTCCGAGATCTTGAATCCTACTTCCGGGGTAGGATTAGATCTGCCAACAGCGTGGTGAATGAGTCGCGCATTGTTGCTCGGCTGCGAGACACGGAACTGGTATCGACGCAAGCCCTTTTGGTGCTCGGTGACGGAATTCCTGGTGGGCAAGGCGGACGGAATAGAAGAGTGGTGATCACAGAGGAACGCCTCTGCGGTGTGTGTCACAAGAGGCTTGGTGGGAGCACCGTGGTGTCGGTCTTGCCCGATAACAGCGTCGTCCACTACGGCTGCTTGAACAAGACGGCGTCGCACAGGCCACAGAGCTCGCGGGCGGGAAGCTGGGCCCGTAGGTTTTCGTAAGGGGTGTGCTGTAGGAGTAGGAGGAGCCCGGTTGATGATTGGTGCTGGGAGTTGGTTTCCTTCGTACATATTGGTATTTGCATAGCCAGGGCAAATGGGGAAGCGGCAGCATGATACAGCAATACCCCGTATATAAGGTGGCAAAGAATGTACGATGGCGCTCTGAAACGAGGCGTTGCGTTCGTTTTTTTCCGTAGCTTCAAAGTTTTTGCGTTCCATCTGTCTTTCTCGCAATCTCTCAGTCGTCGTTGGGAGGCGCCTCCTCGCCGTAGTTTTCCTCCTCGAGTGCCTCGTCGACGGCGGTCTTCGAGCCGTTCTTGCCGGCCTCACGGGCCTTGTCCTCTTCCATGCGCGCCGTGAGCTCCTTGTTGATGCTCTCCTGGGCGGTGTTGATGGCCTCGCGCAGGGATTTAAGGTAGGCTGTCTTGTCTTGGACGCCGGAGGTCGGCGGGGCGGGGATGGACTCGGAGTGGGTGAACGGGTCGTTGGCGGGGGACTTGTACGTCGCTGTGAACTGGAGGGCCGGAGCGGCGGCGGCGGTGGTGCCGTTTGTTTCTGCTGCCATGTTTGTGTCTGGTCGATTGCGGCTGGCACGTCAGAGTTTCGTAGTTTGGACGAGCAACGGGACTGTCAAGGTAGGGGAGCGTGGACGTGAACAGGGAGGGAAGACGGGGGTGGTTGGTGAGAATGGCGATCGTGATGTGTGTCGTTGGAGGGGGAGGGGTCGGAAAAAAAGGAAGCATGGGAAGATCAATTATGACGAAAATCTGGCGCTGTGCGGCTTTGCGGGTGCGGCTCCCTCCTCCATTCCAGTGGTGGTCCTCAGTGTTCCGCTGAAGATGGGGACCGTCATCTTTTTTTTTTCCTCATTGCGCGCAATGACACTGCGGGGTTACCTTCACCTGTTGCTGGATTTTAGCACCAAGACGGCAAGGCCCAGGCAGGCTAGTGAAGGCCAGGGTCGCAACCCGGCGGCGCGCCAGTGATCCAGCAGAACAAGGGGCTGGGGGGAGCACCTAAGAGCGGGGGATGCTGTTAGTCGTCGCGGTGCCTTGGTTTTGGGTTGGTTCAGCCGTCCAGGGCGTCGGTCCTTCACCGCAAACGAAAACGTCGGCTGGCTTCCCCTTGGCAACGGGTCGCTTATCCGTGCCTTTTAGTGTACATGGACTGCATTGGATTGGGTCCAGGTTGATATCGATAGGAAGGATAGCCCGCATCGTGCTTGCTCGCCTGCTTACACCCGGGCTGACTTGCAACCAAGGCGCGCACGCGAGACGAGGGTTGGCCTGGTGTTGTGCAGAACAGATACACTACCTTGTCCATTATCCTGCATCAATTCCCCCAATCGATCCTGTCTATCTCACACGGCCGCCCTTAAGGCCCTTGAAGCCCTTGGACGCAATCAAAATCCACTCGCGGTATTGGGTCGCTCATAACCACCACCCTTCCTTCTTCTTTCCTCCCTGACCTCGTATTCTTCGACCCTCTTACATCACCACTTCGCTTCGCTTCTGTCAGCGCCCTCACACCTTTCAACTCCCACCACGCCCACCTCACCTCGCCCACCAAGAGACGAACAACCAACAACCAACAACCGATACAACCACCCACCATCCCTGCTCTCTACAGTAACTCAGCAAACAAACCTTCGAGGCCCGCCCGATCTCGAATCATCCCAACTCTCCCAAGATGTAACAGACCCCTAACACATCCACGACAATGCAACCAGCACGACCCCCGCCCCGAGCGCCGGGCAGCTTCAGCCCTCTGCCGGGCTCGACAGCTTCCTCCTCCAGCGCACCGCCGCCGCAGCAACGTCCACGACCTCCCGCCCGCGCCGATTCCTCTAGCAGCGAAGAGAACCTCGCGATACACTTCGTAAAGCCCCGGAGCCACGCACCGAGCGCGCCCACCGCCCCGTCCTCCGCGACCCCCATATACGCCCAGTTCACTTCCCAGGCCAACTCGAGCACCGCGAGCCTGCAGAACTTCTCGCGCCCGACCGCCCAGCGATCCGGCACCACACCCGGAGGACCGGCAGGTCCCATAGGAGGAGGAGGGGCAAGCGAAGGCAGAAACCATGACCTGAGCGTCAACACCCATATCGCATCCGCCGCTGCCCGCACCGCGAGCCCCTTGACGAAAGGCCATTCGAGGAAACACAGCCAGACGCCCGGCCTGTTCGACTCGAGCCTCCCGTCCACGAGCACCTCGAATCTCTCCCAGGTGGGCATGTCACAGCCTGCCTCCGTCGCAT
Organism: Colletotrichum theobromicola; assembly: GCA_014705045.1. Classification (NCBI taxonomy): domain Eukaryota; kingdom Fungi; phylum Ascomycota; class Sordariomycetes; order Glomerellales; family Glomerellaceae; genus Colletotrichum; species Colletotrichum theobromicola. Next base: position 35,464 of record JABGLZ010000787.1, read on the forward strand.
CGTCGTCTACACATCAGCACCAGATACATCACCACCACCAGCAATCGAGCCCGGCCCTGTCAGCTAGCCAGATCGCGGCACAAGCCGCCGTGCTGCAACACCAGAGCAACCAACAGAACCAGCAACAACTACAACACGCCCGGCAGCGGTCGCAGACCGTACCGAACCCTAACGGCGGCGACGCCGTCGACAACGTGAGGAGGGGAAGCGCCGCGAGGGGCCCACTCAGCCCGCCTATGCTAAGCCTGACAGAGGCCAGCGCTCCACGAGAGAGTGGTTTTGGAAACCAAGGATACCACAACGGTCTGCTGGGTACATCTGCTGCGACGACAGCAGCGAACGCCGCCTTTCCACGGTCGGGGCAGACATCGCCGGGCCTGTCTCAGCCTCAGCAGCAACAGCCGCAACAACAGCAGCAGCAGCACATCGCCCACCAGCAGTCACAGCATAGCCCAGTCCACTCCGTTCACCCTGTCCATCCCCCGCCGCAACTCATCCCCGATCCGAAACCGGCGAAGCCAGAAAAGTCCAAGGTGAAGCTCTTCTCCCGCCCTGTCAAGATCGGCACCAAGGGCGATCCCAAGGACAAACCGCTCCCGAGCCCGAGCAAGATCGGCAGCGCGCTCGCATCATTACAGCGCGGTAATTTCAGCACCAGCAGTCTGATCGATACCAGCGGCCAGTCCATCTACAATCTCAACAACTCGTCTTCTGCAACCATCCGCGCCGTGCCCGAAACGCCCACCATGGAGAAGCCAGAGGGGCGAGAAAAGGAAAAGAAGCATCATTTCTTGTCGCGGCAGAAGCACAAACTCAAGGACGAATACCACCTCCCGCTATCGTCCGCATCGAGCAACTCGAAACCCACAGACCCCAGTGCCCCGTCGAGTTTATACAGTTTCAACTTACCCCCTAGTCCGGCCCCGACTGCAACGTCGTTTGGCAAGGGACGTCGGGACAAAAAGACTGAAAAGGAGAGCAGCGGCCTCGGCGTCGAATCGAGTTCTCTTCCATCAGAATGGCCTGGGCCTAGCAGTCTGCCTAGTCTGACGCATCAGTCGTCCTACCTCTCCGAACCAATTGATGCGGGCAAGTACGGCCTCAACAGCATGGCGCTCGACGATGCATGGCCGTATCTCAAGGCGAAGATGCTCAACATCTTCGAGGGCGAAGATTTGCGACAGCCCGTGGAAGACTTCAACAAATTGGTGACACTGCACATACAATACTGCATCCAGCGCCGGTCGCCAAATATTATTCTGGAAGACCTGCGCGAACTTCTTTCGACCGGCTTCGCGTCATTAGACCACACTCTCAGGCGCACTCAAGAAGATAAGGTGATTCCGGCTCTGGTGGAAATGTGGCTCATCACCTACACCTCAATTTTGCCATACATGCAGGCCGTTTTCCTCCCTCTGGATCTCGAATTCTCCGGCTGCGGCGTCCTCATGAATCCGGACCAGGCCCGCGACTTTTGGGGCGGCGTCAAGGCGGCCCCGATGTCTACCGATGCACCTCATGTAAGACCGGCCTCGGCCGTCTTTGACGTTCGCCGCATCGTTCTGACCGCTTACCGCGACATTGTCATCCTGCCCCGGTACGAATCACTCAAGACGATCTTTTCCCGCCTCTCCCTGGAGTTCCTCCCGTCGTCTTTTGCCTCAATCGCACTCGCTTCTCCCTTGCCGGATCCTGCGCTCTCATCCAGCCCCGCCGACACCATGAGCATGATGCGCCCAGGGACGGCAATGAGCCTGGACCCCTCTGTGGCAAGCTACAACTCCAACGCGACGACTCTGCTCGGCGACGCTAGCTCCGGGGCCGGCGGACGAAGTCGTGGGCTCAGCAACGTCAGTTACGCCAGTGCCGGTAGTGATGGGCAACTCCGGCCATTTACCCGTGAGCAGAACGTCGAGGACTCGAAGCAGGTTACGGAGATGGTCGGCCGCATGCTGCAATGCATGAGCATTCTCGCTAGCCTCGGGGACGTCGCGGGAGATGGCAACGACGAAGGGAACAGGAGAATGGAGGAGCTCTGCCGGCTGCTCAAGCTCAACTGGCTCGGCAGGGGGCGGACGGGTAGGAACCGTCGTGGTATCGTCGGAGGCAGGCGGCGGGATATACCCGAGTCTGTAAGGGAAGGTCTGCGCGTGATTTAAGGAGAGGCAAATGGGACATGATGTGTTTGTTCTTGGGGCGGTTCGCAGAGGCGCGCGCGCCTTTGGCTTGTCATTCGTTTTTGAGTCTGGCGTTTTTCTTGATGAAAGTTGCACAAAACAAAACACACGGTGTATGGCTACGGCCCCCGTGACGGGATATACCTCGCGAAAAGAAGAGTATTTGCCTCTTGGGGTGTTTTTTCTGGGATGCATGGCAGTTGGGGAAGGGTTTGGCATAGATGAAATTTGAGGTTATTCCAAAGCGAGTTGTCGATGCTGTGCAATGTTAGCGATGTGAGGCTAGGTGAGGCTAGGTGAGGTGAGGTGAGATTAATCGTGGAGTGTTGCTTGTGAGGGTTGTTTGCTGGCTGGAGACGCGGTCTTGAAATGATGTGAGGCAAGAGAAGTGTCCTCTTTTGAGTGAGAGGTGAGGACATTCTCTGTCATGATACGCGGTGAGACGTAAGAACATCCTCATGGTCGCGAAGTGAGGCTTGCGATGCGAGCAAGTCTTTGCAAAGAATATGATGATCCAATATCGCGGCCGCTCGTACAGATGCCTTGTGACATTGATCTTAGACGAGGTGCGGATGTTGATATCATGGAAGTAAGTTGCTATATGTGATGTTCGCGATAGTCGTGTCACCACAACAACATTTTGCTTTTTTGTAACATTACAGTCGTCGGGAAACTGTTCGCATGAACCTATGGCAGTGAGAAGAACATGCAGCAGACACGGCATATTCAAGGGATCTATCAAGCACATTGGTCACGAAACACCGAAATTTGGGGCTGAGAAATGATCATTCTTGTATTTGCTAAAATAGATACCATTGCTGGTTCCTCCAAACGCAGACTCCACGATGTAGTAGTATTCCTGTTCTTTGCACCTTGTCAGCGATGTTTGCTCGAAAAAACGAGGTTGCTGAAAAGTGATGGTCAAGGTGAAGTGTCAGATAGTGATTACTGGCAAGTAACAGGTTCTCCTGCGACGGAGTACCCGAGTAGACTAAACTTCTTCATGGTCGATTCGGTTGGGAAAAGAAGACATGTTGATATAATATCATCATTCGGAATTTGGGGGAGACGTGTGAAGGAAAATTTTGCTGTTGGCTTACCTGTTAGTGGAAGGCACAGCGCAGACTTCCCGAACGCTCGCTGATTTCGCTCTGCATTGAGCTTTTTGTCAGAGTTGGTGAGTGTTCGAGGCCTGCGCTGGCGGGTGGTGCTGAGGAAAAGTATGGCGTTGGATGATGGGGAAAGGAACGAAGCTTGTGATGCGAGGGAAGAGATTTTATAGATGCGGCTCACGATGGGAATTGTGGGGACACGTTCGGTCGAAATTTTTCTGGGGCACGGGCTTTTGGTCTGGAAACGTCTGCTTTGGGGGCAGTGGGGGTGAATGTGCTTTTCCAGGTTGGGTGTCACGTGGTCGGCTGAACTATCAACGTTGGACCGAGTGTCATGTGATCTCGATCGGAGATTAGCGCCGAGGAGCCGATGTCTGGGACTGGGTCTAAATGGATCCCCCGCTTCCACCAAAATGAGGTAAGCTGATTGGATCCCGCGCGGCCCCCCTCTCTAGGTTCATGTCACCAGACGATGAGAGGACTCGAGAGCGAAGAAGGGGAAGAGAGAGAGAGGCAGAGAGAATGTGCGAATGGTGTGTGTCCGGGTGGTTCGGTGAACACGTGGTTGCCATTGAGAGACGCAAAAGGTAGAAACGGATAGGGCAAGACGACGCGATTCCAGCGGTCTGTTCTGCGAGGGACATTTGTCATCTAATGGACGGGGAGGATGGGAGGCATTTTTTCCCTCTCTCCCCTTCTTGCCTGCATGGCTGCTCTCATGACAAGGCGGCAGAGCTCCTGCCTCCTGCTTTGCGACAAATGCTTCAACCCCTTGGGACGCGCGGGTCGCTGAAGAAAAGACAAAGCTTGCTTTGCTCGCTGATGCATAAGCCGCCTGATCGTCGGCCGTTGTGGATAGAGGCATATTCCCGCGTTTAAATGGAGCTTCCCGCCACCTAATTCCGGCATATCCATGCCTTCTCTGCTGGATAGATGGGTAGCGTATTGTTGTAAAGGAGCATAGACCCGCTTTTCCCCGTCGAAAGAGAGCAAAGGGCGGGTTCGGGCTGGAGAGGTGCGTCTGGCATTGGCAGTTTGGCATGCTGGCCGCCCGCCCACCTCTTGCGCTTCCTCGCCGTCCCTGCTCTGTTCCTGTTTCCCCAGCCCAGCCATCCACCATCTGCTGCTCCCGGGCAGTTGTCTGCTGTCTGCTGTCTCCCAGCAGGTGTTGCATGTTGTAGGGAGAGCTCTCTGTGACGCTGCAACCTGTCTGCAACACCACGTTGAGCGCCCCCTCCAATCACCGCCCCTGGGCCGAATGTCTGATTCCTTAATTTAAATTTTTTCCAGTCTCTGTGTCTTTTTTTGCATGTATGTGTCTGGCTTCACTCTTGATCTTTCGGGGTTCCGAACGTCAACTTCGTCCCGTGTTGCGTTTTAGACACAAGAGGACCACGTTAGCTTTACACGACACCCACCCAAAAGACGAACGGAGGGAACAGGACTTTCGGTTTCGCTGTCTGCCCGCTGAGCAAAGACCTGACAAGGGGAAAAAAGAAGCTTGGGCAGCCAGCCCACTTCGAGTCTTTGCGTCCCTTCTTCAGCCCACCGGCTAGCCAGATAGACAGCGACAGACAAGACTGGACAGCCGACCCCAGCGTGCTGGCACCGAACAACACGCTACCTGACGCTGCCACGCTGCTGCTGCTGCTGCTGCTGCTGCCAACCTTACCACGCTACCCAGCCCAACCCACTCAACCACCCGAATCCGCAATTCCTCAGGTCCAGCTAGCTAGTACCTTACCTCACCTTGCCTGCCATACTGTATCCGTACAGCATTTCATTCTCAGTCCTCCTGGTAAAGCAACGCGCGGGACAAAAAAGGCTTGTTCCTGCTCGCCAGCGCAGCAGCGTATTGCAGTGCCGTCTCTCGGTGTCTCTCTCGACGTGTGCAATAAAAATCGGGCTTGCTGGATCCAACATAAACCCGCCGCCGCCGCGAATGTCATCGTCGACGACGCCTGCGTGCTGAAGGAAAAAGAAAAAGGCTCTAGGCCTCAGGTCTTTTCCGTCCACCCACTCACTCTCTCTCTCACGAGACCTCCAACTCCAACCCTCTCTGAGTCTGTCCGCTCGCTTCGCCTCACCTCGCTCCCGCTATCTCGCGACCCTTCGACACCACGTCGTCGTATCTCTGACTCTCGCACACTCTCTTTCTACTGTCCCTGCTCTACAACACAACTGTAGGCCTGCCTCGGAAACCTTTACCTTTACGATTAACCAACAACTCCATTTTACCTTCTCCGTCGCCACGCCACGCTTTTTTTTCCGACCCCCGACTCGCTCGTCGCCCGTTAGTCTGTCTCGCTGTCTCTCTCTCTCTTGCTCCAGCAGCTCGGGCTCTTCCACTCTCGCACACACACAGTGGACACACACACTCTCTCTCTCTCTCTTTTCCTCCCGCAGGCTTTCCAGTCCCAGCACCCTCTCCCCCGTCATCGGGCTGCCTTAGTCGCACCCACCCACTCCCCGAACCCTTTCCCATCCAGCTCTTTTGTTTGTCGTCGCATCCCCGACCAACTTCCCTACCCAAATTATCCTGCTTCCCGCCCCCGTCCTCCGTCCTCCGTCCTCCACGTCGATCATCGATGCCTTCTCGGTCTCCTTTCGCCTGTTGACCCGGCCGCCCAAAACTTGCACCATCACGACGGCGGAAAAAAACGACGTGCTCTCCTATCGCAATCCCCGATAACGCTAGTCGAAACCCGCCAGTCCACGCAACCCGCATCCGCGCGATTGAGAGACCATTCTCCCGCGTCTCGTAAATTCCGAACGCCAACTGCCCCCATCGCCTCTTCGCGTCGCGCCATCGCAACCCAAACTCCAACGCTCGCATCCCACCACGCCCACACGCCCTCGTGTTTGTTCGCGACCGCCGACGATTGCCCATTGTTATCGAGACGAGAGCCACGTGAGGGTGTTTTTCTGCAGGCGCATGAGATAGTGCGGAGGGAAGAGACGTCGATATCCACGCCGTGGATTATCGACACGCTGAAGACATGATGACGAGTATGGGTCCATCGTTTGCAGGTCATCCTGCCGGCATGCAACAACATCCAGGCGTCCCAGGCCATCCCATGGGTCCGGGTATGCCTCACAACCCAAATCAGCAAGGCCCGCCGGGCGGTGGAATGCCTCACCAGATGCACATGGCGGTATCAGGGCCTGGTGGTCAGGTCAATCCAAACCAGTTGATGGGCGGCATGCCGCCGGGTGCTGGTGGTCCGAACGCTCACGCTTTGCAGCACCTCAATCCCCAGAACCCAATGTTCCAGCAGAACCAGTTCGCCCAGAATTGTATGTTTGACGACTCTCCGCGTCCCCTTTCGTCCTGTGTCCCTCCCCCGCTGACCCCGACGTGCAGTCAACAACCCGGCCGCGATGGCGCATGCGACCCAAATGGCGCAGCAGAGGTTGTTCCAGCAGCAGCAGCAGGCTAGGCAGGCGCTCATGGCTCAACAAGCCTTCAACGCGAATATGGGCGTCAATGGCATGCCTATGGGCATGCCCATGAATCCCCAGATGGCGGCCCAAATGGCGGCCATGAGACAGGGCATGCGGCCGGTATGTAGAGCGCGCCTGCGCAGATAACCAAAATACTGACGAATATCTACAGCAGGCGCATACTCCCCAGGCCCAGGCGATGTTGGCACAGCAGATCGCTCTCCAGCAGCAGGCTGTCGCGCAGCAGAACCAGCAAATTCAACAAGGCCAGCAGCCCGGTCAGCCGGTCCAGATGAACCCCCAACACATGCAGCTGCAACAAGCCCAGATGGCTGCCTCGATGCAAGCGCAACAGCAAGCTCAGCAACAGCAGCAACAGGCCCAGCAGCAACAACAGCAACAGCAGCAGCAGCAACAGCAACAACAACAGCAGGCCCAGCAGCAGCAGCAGCAACAGCAGCAGCAGCAGCAGGGTCAGCAACCTCCAGGTCAACCTCAGCAGCCGCAACCTCAGCCCCAGCAAACCCCTCATCAGACACCGCAGCAGCAGCCCGCGCAGCCCGTCAACCCTCAATCTGCAGGTCAACCCACTCCGTCGCAAACACCAGGTCCTCAACCGAATCAGCAGCCTCAGCCTCCCCAGGCTCAGAATCAACCACAAGGCCCCCCGCAGATGCAAGCTCAGCCTGGACAGCCCCAGGTGAACCCACAGCAGGCTGCTGCTGCTCAGGCCGCCATGGCCAACAGCATGGCTCTGGCACAGCAGCAGGCGCAGCAGCAAAGGAGGGAAGGAATGAAGGGACACTGCTTGCTGAAGCTCATGCAGTTCAGCGAACACCTGAGCGGTTTTACCGTACGTCGCATCTGGGAGTGGCCCCGGGCATCGTGCTGACTGACTTTTAGGGATCCAAGGGCAAGGACGACCTAACGTACTGGAATATGTTCGTCAACCAGTTCTTCTCTACCAAGGGTGTCTTCCGTCACTCTGTCCACATCACCGACGTCGAAGATCAAGCCGACAAGCAATACGAAATCACATACCCCGCGCTTCCACGATACTTCCACACACACTTCGACAGTGGGGTCAAGAACATGCAGTTGATCATGGAGAAGGGCACCACGGATCGACCGCTGCCTGGGGATGGCCACTGGATTGAGAACACCAAGTCGAGTCTAGTTTACTGGTTCGACAACGGCTCTCATGTACGTCTGGTCGCGCCCATCTTGATTCCTATTACTAACTTGGATAGCTTGTCGCAAACGGTACCGTGCGAGCCCATTTCGACGCGGAGCAGAAGATTGAACTCTTCGAGTTCCTGACAAGTAGCCACGAAGAGTATATCTCCCGAAAGGCCGTTATTGAGGCTGCGAAGCCTGTACATAACTGGGTCAAGGAGTGGCACAAGGTGAACTCCCAAGACAGCAAAGCTTCCCCGGAGATGAGCAAGAAGGGCAAGGCCCGGATGATGAAATCCCCGCAACACCCCCCTCCCGACGCTCTAGTGGACCTGCCAGAATCGGCTGTGAAGAGGGGCATGGGCGTCACCGAAGCTGTCTTCCAATTTCTCGAGGTAAGCAACCCTCTCGCCCATGCATGCATCGGATCATCGACACTAATGATGACGTGCAGATTGCTGAAGTGATCGGCCAAATGAACCCTCTGTTCTCCTACTGCCATGCACACAACAACCTCGGCCCGTACGCCGCCCTCGAGCAGTACGTCAACCAGATCAACTCCGCACCGCAAAATATGAACGGCCAGGCCATGCCCGGCCAGGGCCCGCGGACACCCAGCTTTGGGCAGTTCCCAATGGGCGCGAGCCCGGCTCAGCCTCATATGCAGCTTCCTGGGTCGCCTCATGTCACCGGTAGCCCTGCTCCGGGTCATATGCAGGCACCCGGCATGCAGATGCAGCAGAGCCAGCAGGGAACCAGCTCCAGCGGACCTAGTGCGAATACATCTCCGGCTTCCAACAAGCGAAGACGTCCCTCTGGGGTGAAGATGGAAGAGGACGGCTCCCAAGCTCCTACACCCGGCGGTCCTCAGGTGAACGGTGTCCAGAACAAGGGCAAGCCGCCCACGCCGCGGATGCAAAAGAGGCTGAAGGGTAACCCGGCGTAACCTTGAGGATCACGTCGTCATCAAGGTTCTGCTCTAATACGAGTTTGGTCATCCAGGCTCAGTAATGCCTTTTTTATGTCATCATTATGCAGCATGGCGGCGTCTAGTGCTTGGCTTTTTGGCTCTGGGGTTCTCAGGGCTGTTCATATTGCGGGTGTTTGGCAAGCATATCGGTCGTTCGGTGCTGGCTGGCGATCATACCCGACCAAAGGTCCTCGCGCGTTCTCGTTCGATGGCCAAACCTCAATCTCGGGCGGCAGGCAAGTTCCTGCAGGTTCACAAGAGATGAGACACATTCAATTGCCTGCAGCGCATTTGGAGGTCTAATAACGTCAACGGCGCGCTCATGGCTGCCGAAGGGAGCAAGGGCAGCGAGCTGTCGCCTGTCCCGAGCGAGACGCGCAGAGGCTAATCTGAGGGGACATTTAATGTTGTCCGATTTGTGCCTCCATACACACAAAATCAACCTCCCCCTGTACGATATCATGCTCGAACTATTGTCCAGATCGGGCTCACTGTTTCATGTTTATTTTCCCTACCTCTCTAGGTCGCGAAGCTGTTGGTCCTTGTTTCTCGCTCAACCCTCGATAAGTATTACCAAACGTCTCATAGTTGTGTTTGGCGAGAAACTGGTTTTGAGAGAGAAAGGGGAGGGAAAGATGATGGGTTTCCAAAAAGAAAAAAGAAAGTTTTGTGGAATTTCCTGGCGGAAGTTTTATCAAAGGGCGGCGGAGGGAATTGGTGTTTTGTCGGCGCAGTTGTCTCTTGTTTACTCAAATGTGCCTTTTGTGTCTGCTATTGCTCTGCGTAACTCTCTCGTCCTTTTTTGCTGTTTTTTCAAAGTTCTTATCTCAAATACCTAGTCTCTTGTCGGAAAGGAATATGCATACCCAGATTTTTGACAGGAAAACTTGTTTTAGTTGTTGTCTATAATGTGCCTTTTAGGTGATGCGTGAACTGTGTTTCGAAAGTGTCTTGATGCCGGTGACATGATGATGGAAATCTGCCTGTTGTGCTGAGGTATCTGAGGGATATGCTGACGGGTGCCATACGGGAGACATCCGAGGAACGAGGGAGCGTAGCATACATTTTACAC